>VOPJ01004424.1:0-10746 GCA_014673585.1 Semibalanus balanoides
TAATTGCAAGTTTAAAATAACGCTGCAAAACCTATTAAGTTCAAAGCATCGATTTAGTTCGGATCCATTTGTGACGGGAAAACAACACATAGCGAAAACAATTGTTAGGCATGCTTCGCACAAAACCAACCTCCGTAGGGCAGATACGAAATTGACGCAGGTTTATTCGGGCTCGCTCGTCCTTCGCCGTTTAAGGCGTCTTATATAAGATCACACCATATAACATCACGTCACATCACGTCACCTAACATCACACCACGCTACGTCACGTCTTACATTCGTTTTCATCAATGGCATGTATAGTGTAGAGCAATACATTTAATAGACACTGACGACAGAACTGTTGGGCACCTTCACTCCTCCCCAGACGACATCGCAGACTGTTCAGAAGCGCAGATGGGTCAGACGGTGTGGTCTAACCACCAGGCTAGCGGAAAGTCAAACGGCGCAGTCCTACCACCAGGCTAGTGGAAGTTCAACGCGGCACCACAGTCTAACCACCAGGCTAGCGGAAAGTCAAACGGCGCAGTCTAACCACCAGGCTAGCGGAAAGTCAAACGGTGCAGTCTAACCACCAGGCTAGTGGAGAGTCAAGCGGCACAGTCTAACCACCAGGCTAGTAGAAAGTCAAACGGTGCAGTCTAACCACCAGGCTAGCGGAAAGTTAAACGGTTCTGTCTAACCATCAGGCAAGTGGAGAGTCAAACGGCGCGGTCTAACCATCAGGCTAGCGGAAAGTCAAGCGGCACAGTCTAACCACCAGGCTAGCGGAACGTCAAACGGTTCTGTATAAGCACCAGTCTGGTGGAAAGTCAAGCGGCACAGTCTAACCATCAGGCTTGTTTCCAATATACACTCGACAAGACCAGTGCGTCACTTCGAGCTCGAATGCATCACCGGCATCGACAAACGACGCCCATCTCGCTCTGGGTTTTCCAGCTTTGAGTTTTGCGCCGTGTGTACGATGATCGTTATGGTTGATAGGACGGCATGCATGAACAAATATATATATATATATATATATATATCAAATAACAATCGAATGATGCTTCAAATAAAGTACACTTCCTGGTTCCATACCTAAGCATAACTAACACTTCAGTGTTCATTCACGCAATATTTACAGTATCATATCAGCATCATATTCACCACTGTTTGTGAGAAATTCCGCGACTCTCCTACCAATCGATCGCCCCCAGGCAATCTCGCTGGGCGTCATAATGCGATCATCGGTCTGCTATTCACTGGGTGCGCCGCCTCTCAATTCAATATCACGTCCCGGGTGGTCCGGAAGATGACGCGGAAATAGCGTCAGCTCCCCCCCCCATCCCTCCCCACCCGCCAATGCCGCCGCCGCGCACCCAAACACAATTACTGGCCGCGCCGGCCGTCTGTGATTTATTCACTTGCCGGCCCCGCCCCGCTCCGCCCCGTGGCTCAACACATTGCCCGCACTGACCCCAATTAGCCGTCACAGCATCTGCATATTCTTCGCGTTATACGGCCTGTGTGGTGTAAGATGACAGAAAACAATTCCAAGATTTCGTGCGGAATAAAGCAGTTTGCTGGAGCGTGAACAACTGCTACTGCTCCGGGGTTTTATGATAGTGTCTCTCTAGTACGGTACTGTACTGCTTGCCCCTGCCTACTTCTAGGCCCAGCTGCTTCATTTGCCGGAGATTTGTACTACGCTCCTGCGGAGTTCGGGCCAAATACGCCTTATATTTGAAGTCGGGAGTAAAACAATGATAAGACTCGAAGGATGCAATTAAAAAACTATGTATTCAACTTTTCCAATCAAAATGGAGTTATTACTTGAAATTGACAGACGAGACCAAAATATATTGTAAATTCATCAAAGTTTGCATCAATTACTTTCCATCTTTCAAGTTAAAGCTGTTGATAAGCGACCCACACTTTAAAAGAACGGTACCAGCTTGCAAATATTTTTGGTCCACATCAAACTGCGGGCTTTTCCCATTTTGCTTTTGTACGCAATGGAGTGGAAAATACATTTTGCGTTCTGCTTGTTGTGATTATATGCCAGCCGATCCTCTACATCTAATAGCATGGAATGAAAAGATAACCAAATTATCAGTCCACCAATGTGCCTTTACGGCGTCCTAGTTAGTGATAGCGACCCTCATACAAAAAAAAACAGCATTAGGCCTTTTGTCAATCATAAAAAGTGGCAATTACATCAGAGGCTCATCGATGCGCTTGGACGACGACCTATTTAGTGTCGGCGATTTGTCTCATTGAACAATTAGGGAAGTGGTCATGCTTCTTGGCGCACATACTTCATTTCTGGTCAGTGGCGGATCTACGGTTGGGCAGAATGGGTCCCTCCCAAACGAAATATCGGTAGGCAAACGTATGTTTTTGCCCCTCCCAAACCGTTACGGGAGGTTGTGATTTTGTGTACCGGAAAGTCGTGATTTACATTCCCTGTTCAACAGTGGCGTCGCCATGGTTTAGGAACTTATTCGCGTACGCATCATGACATCGAACACATGGGGATATGGCGCCTTATCTCTGGCATGGGTGTCTTGCGGTAGTTATATGTAAGCCCTCAGTGGTGGATCTACGGTTGGGCAGACTGGCCAATTGCCACCTCCCTTGACCCTTACCCAACGAAATCTCGGTAGGCAAACGTATGGTTTTGCCCTCCCCAAAAAAGATGCAGGTTGAGAGCTGTTGTCCCGGTAAGTCGTGATTCCCCACTCCCCTGCCCAACAGTGTCGTCTCCACAGTTTCTGAACTTTGTCGTGGTCATTGGACTCTTTTGGTGGGGGTCAGGTTTTACCTCTGATATGGGTGTCTTGCGGTAGTTAGACGTAGGTAACCCCTCGTTTTTTTCAGAGAGGGAGGTGCAAGTTTCGGCAGCACTGTTCAAAGTCGTTCATCCTCCTTTCCATTAGGAATGAAGGTCAGAGCATAGAAGAAGGAACAGGAGGGACCGGGGAGGGGGCCAGCCCCATCACTTTTCAGTCAATTTTGTTGCTAAAATATTTCATTTTGCTTGGTGAGAAAAATGGTTGATGGAAAAAGGTTCACCAGGACAAGAAGTGCCTAAAATATGCAAAAATGTTTCATATTAGCTGGGTTTCTCAGAAGACGAGATTAAGTACAATGGGATGATCATTAACATGACAATTATGTATTTTTTAATATAAAAAGGCGAAACAAAAAGGAACTAGTCAAACCACCAGGCTTAGTGGTTAGACTAGTTAAAATCACGTCGGTATCAGTCGCGTACATATAACGTACATATAGGCTACATATAGGCTCGTATAGGCTCGGCATATAGGCTACATATAGGCTCGGCTCTCAGTCGCGTACATATAGGCTTACATATAACTAAGTTAAAAGTGGTTAGACTGGTTAGACCAGTGAAAATAAACATCATTGCGGGCGGTGTTCCTTTTTGTTTCGCCTTTTTATATTAAAAAATACATAATTGCCATGTTAATGATCATCCCATTGTACTTATTCACATTCATCATGGCACAAATAACCATCAAACACATTAAAAGACGAGATTAATGTTGCTTTGCCCCCCACACACACACTTTTCGTGATGTTAATACATCCCTGGGTCTTGGGACGTAGCCAAGGGGAAGGGGCACGGAGGTCATAATCCCCTGAGCAAACAAATTTTACTCTACATATAATAGGATTCTGCTGACGACCCGACCCGACCCCCCACCCCGCTCAACAACTTCTCGCCGACGAAACGCGGAGCGAAAATTGTTGCCCCTTTAACTCGAAACCTAGATCCACCACTGTTTCCGGTCCTATGATTTGTTTACATACCTATAGGACGTAGGGAAAGACGAAAGACTTTGTTAATGACCTTCATGAAGCACACTATGTACCTACTTGCTTTTTATGTTTTTCAAACTTATAGCTTCGAATGAGGGAATAACTTTCTATAATTATTTCATTTAAATATCATCATTGCTATACGATAACGGAAGCCTGAGAAATTGTTTTAAAAAACTTCTTCAAAGAAAAGTAAAGTCATCGTTTTAATGTGTTCGATTGTTGTTTTTGCCATGATGAATGAGAATATATACAAAGGAATGATCAAATAACATGGCAGTAATGTATATTTTAAATGTAAAAGTCGAGACAAAAGAAATAAGCTTTCGCCGTTACGGCATCGTCAGATTCAGACGGAATCTGACGATGACGTAACGGCGAAAGCTTATTCCTTTTTCTCTCGACTTTAACATATAAATATACATTACTGCCATGTTATTGATCATTCCTTTGTATATAAAGTCATCGTCTCACTGATAATCGTCATTCGCCATGTCTATCGCTTTCTTCATTCAACTTGCTTGTGTTGTCACAGGTTGTTGCGCCTTACGTTATCGCGTCTTGTTGAGCTTGGCGCCAATAGCTGACTACAAACGAGCAGAGATGTTGCGCTTTACTTATACTTACACTTACACTTTCAGCCTGATCTGTTAAATATAGTTTTTGCCTTTACTTTATGTTTTGCTCTATGTCGGAAGTTAGTTGTTAGGTTCGTATTTATACTGTATCACTCATTCCGCCGGCGCTGTATTAGCCGCAATGCTGTACAAGCTGCAGTACTGAAAACGGATGAATTTAATTCCCTTTAAGTTGTTTTGTACCCTTCAAAAACATTACCTTAATTTTCGTTTCAGCAACTCATATGCACGATAACGAATAAGTTCAATAAATATTTCGCAGATATTTTATTTCGCAGACATAGATGTTTCCAGGGATTATTTTAACATGTTAACTGGTGGATTTGTCCACTGCAGTGTCTTGAAATCCCCCAATGGACGCAAAAATCCCCCGCAGTCGATGGAAATAATAATTGCGTTGAACTGTTCCGACAACCCGATGCCACCCCCCCCCCCCGGTCAACAACATTTCGCTGACGAGACGGAGCGAAATTAACTCGAAGCCTAGATCCGCCAGTGAAAAATCCCCACAGCAAAAATTCCTTAGAGGAGGCCATGGAGGTTTCGTGCATTCGTTTTCAGCCCGGAGCATTTGTAGTTCATTGCTGCTACGTCCTCTGAGCGTCTTTATATTATTTTATTATAGTTTCAGCGAGTCATGCCCCTGTTTCTCCGTCCATTTTATGGTACCACGACTACCATACATCAAGCTTCAGGATATTAATGTAATGGCACTGCCTTCGCACTGTTCCAAACTCTACAACAATACAATAGCATATAAAATAAACGACATTCAAAGAGGCATTGCATATAATATAAACTAGACTCACAGATACATTGCATATGCAAACATGGACGTGGAAAGTGGGGGGACGGGGTGATGCGTCCCCCCCCCAACAGGGCCACGTCCCCCTAAAAATTTGGGATTCTAACATTACGCATATGGGCGCTACATGAAAGGAATTAGCATCAGAATGACATCCCCCCCGCACACACACACTCTCGGTTCGCGGCGTCGCCCCTGTTTTACCTATACAAAGTGTACAAAAGGCATGGAAGTTGAAACACTTGTATCGTCTAAATAATAAATTATTTTCTGAGAGAATCCTACAGAATTTGATTATAGGAAACTACTTTATTTCAATTGTAGAAGCACATACTTTGCAATGCATACATCCATTCATACGTATTCATGCACACCATTCATGCACACTTAATGCACATTGCCTACTGCCCAGTACCACAGTGTCTATTTTGTCATGAAGAGAATAAATGAAAGGCCCTCTAGATCTGCCAAATCCGCTGAGGGCGTCACCTATAGGACACATCGTGAAGCTAGAAGACAGACCTCTAGTCACGCGCCCACTAGCGTCACCTATAGTAAAATAAATGTTGCCTTTCTACCGTCTGACCGACGCCGCAAAAGATATAACCAAAGTTCGCCGCAGACAGTGCTTCGGACAGGGGCGGTCAGGCCGCTCGGTTTGGGGGTGGGCAACTTTTTTTTTTTGGCAAAAAGGTAACCCATTTTTTTTCTCCGCGGATTTGCTTCTCACCTTTATTTGGCATTCAAGAATAATAAAAAGGTGGGAAATCACACTTTTTGGGAAAAACAAACTTTTCGGGGAAAAAAAAATACGGAAAAACACATTTTTGTCGAGGAAAAAAAAAGCAAAGAACATCGGAAAAATAAATTAAACAGACACAAATCACATTAAATCACATTTAAAAACAGAACACCATTTCCGTAATTAAACACACCTTAAATAATCAGTTTATTTCATACCACGTCGCAGGGCGCATACGAATATTGAGGGGTCGGCTGAAGGACGAAAAAATAGTATATCCATTCCAGCCCCAACAAAGGCTGTTCACTGCGGCCACGATATCGTTGCTAAATAAATCGTTTTTTTTAACAGTGGGCGCTACTGATTCAACAACGAAGTGCCAAACTAAAGTCAACGGCCTCTCACAAAATGTCGTTTTGAGGGCCCGTTCATTCATTTGGGCCCCGCTGAGCGCCAAGGGCCCTGGAAATCAGGGTGGACCCCCATTGTCAGATCCGGCTACGCCCCTGAAAGACATATTGCCCGCCCTCGGAAAACATTTAGCCGCCCCAAAAAATGCATTATGCCGCCCTTGGTAGGCCATCATGCTGCCTCGAAAAGTATTTTTGCGTCATCAGAGACGTTTTGCATCATAGACACCTTGCCGTCCTCGGAGGTATCAATTACGCCCTTAGAGCGTACTATGCAAACCTTAAAGGCAAACCTATGTCGGCCCTTGGAAGACATCTTGCCGCCTCAGAAGGAATTTGCCACCATTGGCAACTGTATCAAAGGGCGCCCAACATTTGAAAGTGGGGCGCCCATGAGCCTGGATAGTTGCGTTGCCAGAAATTAAAAGGACCAAAGTAGTGTCCTTGAGGTTCACTCGATCTGACTGGGAGCGCACCAAATATTGGCGAAACATTTGGCGGGGCGCCTTCTTCCGCACTTGCTCGTCGTGCCTCAACTTTTGTGGGGCGCCATCAATAGCCCCGGAGGGACGCCGTCATGGTCCGGAGAAGGCGGTCAGGAGGGGCGCCGGGCGTGGTCACAGTGGTCGCTAATCTTTGGCGTGGTATCTGTTCTAATCAGTAAAGCGTGGTATCTTGGTCAGTAACACAGGCCAGGGAGAGCTCTGCCAGACAGCTAAATGTACTAATCGCTTTCCTATTTTCAAAAATTTGTATAGGCCAATTGCCAAACCGTGTCATGCCGGAGCGGGCCGAAATTTTCCATTTTAGATGAGCAAGCTGATTTTTACCTGCTGCATAAGGCAATTTTACGATAAATTTTCAATTTGTCCGACCTTTTGGGGGGGCCAAATCATAGTCTCGGGCCCTTTGGGGGGGGCCATGGCCCCGTGGCCCCCCCCCCTGGATCCGCCCCTGTGCTCGGATCCCGAAAAACGGATCCCGGGATCTGATCTCTGGGAGCTGGATCCTGGATCCACTGGGATCATAGATCCACCTTCACAATTTGTCGATGGATCCACAGTCCACTGGAATCATAGATCCGTCTTCAACATTGGTCGACGGATCAGCCGGGCTCCCAGATCCCAGGTACCATTTGCATTGGGGTCCACTGGGATCCCAGATCAGCCAATATACAGATACATATTTTCGGAGCACATATTCCAAGTAATTTCAGTACTTTTTAACCCTCGTCCTGGTAGGGGGTCATTTCCCCCCTGAGTTTTTCCGGAATAGCGAAAAAACGGAGGCGCGCAGCGCCGCCAAATTTTGTACACCTGTTTAACCCGCGCGGCGTAGGGGTCTCTCGCCGAACGCGCGGCGTAGGGGGGGTAAATATTACCCCCCCTCTATCTTCCGAACCAATAACCGCAGCGAGACCGCGCAAGGGCGGCGATCGAAAGCTCTCAATGAAACGATCGGAATGCATACCAGAAATTTTTTTCAAGTTAGGTCATCATGTAAGGTCACGGTTCAGGTCTATGGAAAGTTCGAGTTAATCTGAGTTAATGGTTCATACTTCAATTAAAATCCTTTGATTTAAGATGTCAATGCACTAAAGCTCTCAAAGAAATACATCTTGCGTTAATAAAAGTGAAATTGCATGCAAATGTCAAGTCAAGGTCAGGTCACAAAAGGTCACTGTCAAAGAGGTCAATAAAGCCTGTTGACACACGTTTTAAGGGGTCATTTTGCACGTAATTAATCGATAGAAACAGTCTTTTTTTACTTAACACCGTCAAAGTCAAGATCAAGGTTCATCTAAGGTCATAAACTGAAAACTGACCTATTGAATAAATAATGATGTTTCCAGGTTAGTTTTGTCTCATATAACACAAAAAGACATTAATATATCTGTATCAGGCGTCAAAAAAATTCCACAAAAAACGTTATTTTGAACAAATGACGTCATTACCTACTAATGCTTGGAGACATCAGTCATGAAAAACGAAGCTATTACTTTGAAAATTTTGGTTGGTTATTCATTACACTTGGTTTTATCTATATTATATTCCGTTTTTTTAAGGATACTTTTGAAATTTTCAATTTTGGTGGAAAAATTCTGAAAAAATCATTTTTTTTTATTGGGGTCAAAAACCAAAATTTTGGAAATCCGAAATTGTACTTGTAAGAATTAAATTTCCTTTCTTATTCAGTTTTGCGTTTGCGATTTGTTTAAAGCTTGTTTTCTACGATGCATCAAAACATTTATCGTACTTCAACCAAAATGCGATGACAATGACGTCATCAAAACGTCATTATCTCCCAAAGTTCTCAATTTTTTGATGAAATTTTTAGGTAGACGTCAATGGATGCTGAATAAGGTATGAACTGACGTCGGTTATCTGTTACGGTTTTCAAGTTATTTCGGAATACGGAGGGGGGGTAATATTTACCCACTGATCGCGCCGGGTTAAACATCAATTGGCACATTTGTCAAATTTTGGAACTTCAAGGTCATCTCAGGTCAGGTCACCAGGTTACGTCAAGTGATCATGCCTTCCAAAATGTTTGTGATCGTGCCAAAGTCACAGTTTTTGTCCGAAAGATATGACACTCGCAGGATTTCATAAAATCATAATCATCCATAATTTGTGCATCTCTGATTTTTTGCATCAGTGACCTAGGGTCAGGTCAATTGCCTGACCTCCCCATTATAAGTGAACGGCAAAATAAACAAATGCTTCCTATTCAGATAATATGCATTGGATCAGGCTGATTCTTTCAGAATCATGTTATTTTACCTCATTCTGGATGACCAAGGTACAATTGCTGCTCAGTGATCTCTACTAGATTATATGAGGTCATCTGAGGTCATCAGCAATGATTTGCTAAGAACTCTTGATAAAACAAAGATAGAGACAAACGAACAATACCACTGTGTTCTTCTCGTCTGGCCGCGTCGCCCCATATGCAGCATGACCTACCTGGGTCACCAAATAACCTTGACCTGAGGTCAAATTTTGTAGTTGACCTTACCAGGTCACCAAGTACATGTTTAAAAGTGCCTCGACAAGCAAATACGATGGTATTAAAATCATTGTTCTATCATTTTGGATAAAAGGTTATTTAGGAAAACACATTTTACCAAAAACGGCATTTTTGACCTTTGATGACCTCTGGAGCCTTAACTATTGATCTGAGCTCAATTTTGTAGGACATTTGGTGGGATTACATTTTTAATGAGCTTTCGATTTAATTTTATCTGTTTATTCCTAGCTATCATAGTTCACGAGATATATGGGGGTTGTTCGAAGCGAAGTTAAAAAATATGAAATTTGACCTTTGATGACCTCTGGCGACCTCAATATTGAACTGAGCTAAAAATGCTCTCGTCACTTCGAGCATCTATGTTAGAGCTTCGTCATTTTTTCGTCTTTCTATCCCTTTTAGTTTTCGAGTTGACGGGGACATTTTGACCCCCCCCCCTCCCACACCATGGCGAAGTTGTCTCGGAGGCCCACCAGGGTTCGGGTTAAGATGTTGTTAATGAAACAACATCTTAACCCGATTCGGGAACTAGCGATTCAAACTAGCATGGGCGTATGCCTTTAGTTAAATTTTATCAAGGCATACTATAGTTATGCCATAATGTATCAGTTGCATCCTGTCGGATCCGAGATACGTTAAGATCATAGATCCATTTTATTTGTTCATAATGGGATCTTGTGGGATCCAAGATCCGTTGCCAAATGTAATCAAGAGATCCATTTAGATCCAGGCTCCACTGTTGTATTTTTTCATGGGATCCAGTGGTATCATATATCCAACATTGCGTTTGGGCGATGGAAACGGAGGCAAGAGGTGCAGCTGCTCCTTTCAAGAAGCTGGAAAGGCAAACATATGATTTGCTCTTATAAAGTCTCAAGAGTTTGAGTCTGAAAAAACATATGTTGAAACAATAGCAGATCCAGGATTCAGTCAATGAGAGGGCCACGCAGAGAAGTGGGCCCCAAGGCCTTAGTGGCCCCCTCATGTTTTGGTGTGCCCTTCAAGGCTTGATAGTTGATGGAGCCTTTTAACCTTCAAAACATAAGGTCAAAATATGTCCTTCACATGCCAAATGTGCCTCTTCAAATCAAAATTGGCCCCCTTGAAGCCAGAATGGGCTCTCTGGAGTTGAATATGGGCCGTCTAGAAGTCAGACTGGGCCCTCTAGAGGTCAAAAAGGGCAAATTTGCGTTTTTTAACGGATAGAAACTTGTTTCGAGTCACTTTGATTGGCTATGGACCCCTTCGGGCTACTTGGTCCCTTCGGGCTCAAGAGGGATGGTCATGGCCCAATGC
>VOPJ01004435.1:0-12727 GCA_014673585.1 Semibalanus balanoides
AAAGCATACCTTACCACCTGGTTCAATCATACTGACCCAAAGTGGTTATGCAAAAGATTGCGGGAAGCACATGAGATTTGCGCCTAGTCATTACACGATAAGATTATTTTACAATACAAAAATACAAAAATGGAGAAAGAAGGGACTTTGAATGATGTCCGAAAGGGGTGAGCTAGGAGGCCAGTCTCAAAAAAGATCAGAAAGAAAACATCTAAAGAGTTCCTCAGGCATTGGAGAGAAGCCCAAAGAAGTCTTTGCCACAGAAGATCGCAGTCACTTGACCTTGTCCCGCACAAGCCACCCACAGGATCCTCAGGGAAGAACCTCTCGGCATTTCCCCTACTCCAATACCAGTTGTCCATAAACCGGAAGAAAGGTGACAATAACCGCCGCACGTTAGTGCTCAAAAGTTCTTAAATGTTCTTACCTTACCGTTATGTTCATCATGAGCTTAAAAGCTAAACTCAGCCCGCCCTAATTAAGAAGTTGCAATGGGTAAAACGTCAAGGTCATAAAAGTGGACCCCTACAATTTCGCTGAAAATCTACATTATGATTAACCCACGCCCTGGTGAGTCTCCGAGACAACTTCGCCATGGTGGGGGTCAAAATGTCCCCCGTTTAACTCGAAAACTAAAAGGGATAGAAAGACACTGAAAAAATGTATTTGAAAGCTCTTGACATGCACATTCGAAGTTTTAAGCGTATTTTCAGCTCAGGCCAATATTGAGGTCGCCAGAGGTCATCAAAGGTCAAATTTCACAGTTTTTTGGACTTTGCTTCGAACAACCTCATATATCTCGTGAGCTAGGAATAAACGTAAAAAAGCAATCAAAAACTCATAAAAAATAAAAACACACTCGATGACCTCACAATTGAGCTCAGATCAAGAGTTTAGGCTCCAGAGGTCATCAAACGTCAAAAATACAATTTTTATCAAACATGTTTTCCTGAATATATGTTTATCTAAAAACTATAGAGCAATTATTTCAACACCATCCAGTTTGTCTCATCAAGGTGTCTTGAAAAATATACATGCTGACCTGGTAAGGTCAACTTCATAATTTGACCTCAGGTCAAGGTCATTTGGTTACCCAAGTAGGTCATGTTGCATATGAGCAGCGCGGCCAGACAAGGCGAACACTGTGGTGTCGTCCGTTCGTCTCTATCTTTATTATATCAATAATTATTAGCAAATCATTGCTGATGACCTCAGATGGCCTTGTAGAGATCACTGAGCAGCAATTGCACCTTAGTGCGGAGATGTTTCGTTATCGTAGAGTGCCTTCGGAGATATTTGGGACCGTGGGAGGGCGCCTTCAGGGACAACACTAAAACAGGGCCAGGTGAAAAGCCAATCTCAAACTCAGCAACCGCTGGGTCGATTTTCTCCAAATTAGCACCAATCGATTCAGGACAACGAAATGCCTAACCGTTCTGAAAATTGGTAGACCCTAGGTAACCATTATGACCTTTGAAAAAACCAATCAAAAAAAATCCATGCCAAGCACCAAACTCAGCAACCGCTGGGTCGATTTTCTTAAAACAAACGCCAATCGATTCAGGGCAACGAAAAACTTAGCCGTTCTGAAATTGGTGATCTTAGGTAACCATTATGACATTGAAAAAAAACAATAAAACCAGAAAAACCCCAAATGCCAAGTCCAAACTCAGCAACCGCTGCGTCGATTTTCTCAAAACAAGCACCAATCGATTTAGGACAACAAAATTCTTAGCCGTTTTGAAATCGGCGATCCTATATCACCGGCGCGATGTATGTCTATTTTTGACATTATGAAAAGAAGTTGTATTTCTAAATATAGTCAAATCATGTAACGTGTTTGAAAAAAGGTGAACTATTTCCTTTAAGAGCTTTAAAAAAACACACTCACACACACATCCATATTCCATGCCAAGCCCAAGCTCAGCGACCGCTAGGTCGATTTTCTCCAATTAGCACCAATCGATTCAGGGCAACGAAATACTTAGCCGTTCTGAAAATGGTAACCCTAGGTAACCACCATGACCTTGAAAAAAAAACACTAATGCCAAGCCCAAACTCAGCAACCGCTGGGTCGATTTTCTCAAAACAAGCAACAATCGATTCCGGACAACGAAATACTTAGCCGTTCTGAAATCGGTGACCCTAGGTCACCGTTAAGACCTTAAAAAACACACATCCATGCCAAGCCAAAACTCAGCAACCGCTGGGTCGATTTTCTCCAAATTAGCACCAATCGATTCAGGACAACAAAATATGTAGCCGTTCTGAAAATGGTATCCCTAGGTAACCATTATGACCTTGAAAAAAAATCATGCCAAGTCCAAACTCAGCAATCGGTTCAGGGCAACGAAAAACTTAACCGTTCTGAAATTGGTGATCTAAGGTAACCATTATGACATTGAAAAAACAATAAAGCCAGAAAAAACAAAAATGCCAAGTCCAAACTCAGCAACCGCTGTGCCGATTTTCTCAAAACAAGCACCAATCGATTCAGGACAACAAAATACTTAGACCGTTCTGAAATTGGTGACCTTAGGTCACCGTTAAGACATTAAGAAAACACACATCCATGCCAAGCCCAAACTCAACAACCGCTGGGTCGATTTTCTTCAAATTAGCACCGATCGATTCAGGAGTAGGACAACGAAATACTCAACCGCTCTTAATGGTGACCCTAGATAACCATTAGGTACGACTGGTTTAATGTTTTTCAATGTCATAATGGCTACATAGGATCACCAATTGAAAAACGTCTAAATTTGTCGATGCCTTGAATCGATTGGTGCTTGTTTTGAGAAAATCGGCCCAGCGGTTGCGGAGTTTGGACTTGGCATTTTGTTTTTTTTCTGGTTTTGTTGGTTTTTCAATGTCATAATAGTTGCCTAGGATCACCAACTTCACATCAGCAAGTTTTTCGTTGCCCTGAATCGATTGGCGTTTGTTTTAAGAAAATTGATGCAGCAGTTGCTGAGTTTGTGCCTGGCATGGATGTTTTTGATTGGTTTGTCAGTTAATGTCATAATTTGTTCTAGGGTTACAATTTTCAGAATGGCCAAGTATTTCGTTATCCTGAATCGATTGGTGCTAATTTGGAGAAAATCGACCCCGCGGTTGCTGAGTTTTTAACGGTGACCCAGTGGCGGATCCAGAGGGGGGCATGGGGCCATGCCCCCCCCCCCCTTGGGCCTCGAGCTTGAGGGGCACTCTGGCCGCCTGAGGGGGCACTCTGGCCGCCTTGAGGGCATTTCTTGTCGCCTGAGGGGGCACTCTTGGTGCCTGAGGCGTTACTCTTGTCGCCTGAGAGGGCACTCTAAGCCGGCCTGCAGGGGCACGTCTTGGTCGCCTGAGGGGGCACTCTTAGCCGCCTCCAGGGGGCACTTCTGGCCGGCTGAAGGGGGGCACTCTTGCTGACCTGAGGGGTCCTTAACATTTGCAAATAAAAAAAAAATGCCTGAAATAGGGCACCCTCAAATATACGTGGACCAAATCGTCGAGTTTTCAGATTTGGGTTATAGTAGGGGCACCACTGCATTGATGGCCCCCCCTTGAAGAATTTTCTGGATCCCGCCACTGCGAGTGACCAGGCCTGCGGAGTTTCGGTCGTTTCAGTGACTCCGACTCCGACTCCGACTTTCGAACCAACCCACTCCGGAGTCGAATCCGACTCCGACCTCCGACTCCGAGATCGACTCCGACATTCAACCCAGGCCCCGCTGGGATAGCCGAATCTACACGCCACCAAAATTTGCTTATATGTTGAACTCGGTTGTAAAATATGTCCCCAAAATCGTATATACGCAATGTGTCTCTATCAAAATTCATCACCTTCTCAGAAAAACAAATAAGTAAGTTATTTGGAGTAAGAGCATTATCTTATTTGATGTTCTTGCAAACACCATTTTTTATGCGGGAAAAATACGAACATGTATTGCAAATGAGGCATAAAAATTTAAGTTTCACGGAATTTGTTTTAATGGCATTGCTTCTGTAGAGAAATCGACGGGCATATAATACGAAACAAGCAGAACGCAAAATAATTTTCAAATCCATTGCGTAAGTAAATACGGGAAAATCCCGCAGTTTGATTGAGGACGAAAGTAGGTAACTTGCCAAGTACCGGTCGGTAAAAGTGTGGAACGCTTAAAGGGAAATTAATTAGCTTTATTTGTTAGCAACAAATTTCTTAGGCTTCACGTTGTGGTATAAACAATGAATTAAATAAAATTATTCCTTTACTATAGGTGTATTTTTTTACAAATTAAAAACAAGTAAAAAAGGCGTAGGAAACGCGGGGGCCGCGGGGGCCATGGCCCCCTCACTTTTTTTTGTCAATTTGTTGTGTGGCTAAAATCAACAATTTTACTTCGTTTTATAAAATTTAAAAAGCGCAACAGATCGGCGAAGAACGAAAGGAGCTCAAAAACTGCATAAGAAATCACCGGAAGGGGAATCGAGTTCCCCTCAAGACGAGATTGAAGTTTCGCTAGGCCTTTTTGCCACGTTCCTACGTCTTCTGAACAAGTACATATACTTCATTTGAAACTATGACCCAGTGTTAACTGTTTTCCCATACTATTTGAAAGGCGGCCGTATCTGGCGCCGGTGTTTTAAAATTTATTTCAACGCTGGACAATGTCCGTGAAACAAATCCCCGACACTAAATTAAGGATCAAGTGGGTCGTGTTACAAACTATCAAAATCCTAATGTTCAAAATATAATTAAAATTTTTATCCAAAATTCGAGGGCCGCAACCACTAAAAAAAAACGCCGTAAAGCGCATTCGTTTACTCTAATTTGGTTAACCTGTTCGGTTCAATGGTTATTATAGTATAGAGAGGATCTTACGACATAATAATCACATCAGTAGAGAACAAAATACATTTCCAATTAATTTAATTAAAAAAAGGAAATGCCCGCAGTTTGATAAGGACCAAAAGTACTTGAAAGCACTTTCCAAGTACCGGTAGTTTAAAGCTTTGGAACGCTTATTAACTTTAAATTGCAATTATCTTTTCGAAAGGGAAGTTTTATAGTGCAAAATGTGACGATTTACAATATATTTTGGTCTTTTGTCGATGTCAAGTGATAATTTCCAATTTTTGTGGGAAAATGTTGAGATTTCCCTTAAGCAACCTTAATTGAAATTGTACAATATAGGTGTGGTATGTTTGTCGGACTCAAGTAATACTCCATTTTTTGATTTGAAAAAGTTAATATTTATCTTTAACAAAAGAAGGGAAACACTTAACTCGCTTGACAAGCTTAAAATGCCTTGTAAGCCGCGGATTGGTTTACCAATCTTACCGATTTATTTATGATCGTCAGCAAAATTCCTATGAGTTGCATTTTTGGACCTGCGACTGAAGATCATCCCATTGCGAGTATAGAGTATGTCTTGTATTACCGTCCGATTGGTAAATACTGAATAAACAACATTATTTAGTAACATTCATGGTATGGGGGAAAATAACTTAGTGAAAAATTCGTAGACTTCAAAAATTCATTCTTTAGTCATCGCACTGGTATCCATTTAACTAAAAATAAGTACTCGAAAGGTACGATGCCCCCATACGTTACCAACACCTGCCAGGCCGGCAGTCGGAGTCGGTTTCAAAAATTTTACCGACTCCCGAACTTCCGACTTTCCGACTCCGGCCAAAACAACCGACTCCGACCGACTCCGACTCCCGACTCCGACTCCGACTCCGCAGCCCTGCGGTACCTAGGGTCAACTATTTCAGAATGGATTTAGTATTTGTTGTCCCTTAATCGAGTATGATCTTGTTTAGAGAAAATCGGCCCAGCGGTTGCTGAGTTTTGACTTGGCATTTTGGGTTTTTCTGGTTTTATAGGTTTTTCAATGTCATAATAGCTACCTAAGATCACCAATTTCAGAACAGCTAAGTTTGCTGTTGCCCTGAATCGATAGGCGTTTGTTTTAAGACAATTGACCCAGCGGTTGCTGAGTTTGGGCTTGGCATGGATTTTTTTTTCGGTTTTTCAAGGTCATAGTGGCTACCTAGGGTTACCATTTTCCATTCGGCTAAGTATTTCGTTACCCTAAATCGATTGGTGCTAATTTGGAGAAAATCGATCCAGCGGTTCATGAGTTTGGGTTTGGCTTTTCACCTGGCCCTGTTTTAGTGATGTCCGCCTGCAGGGGTGTATCGGAGGGCGCCTTTGAAGGCATGGGGAGGGCGAGTTTAAGTTGTACCGGAGGTTACCTTTGGAGCTATGTGGGATGGCGCCTTCAGAGGTGTATCGGAGGGGGTTCATTGGAGGTATATGTGGTAACTGGTAGCTGTGACGGCGTCCTCGGAAATTTATCGGAGCCTACTCAGCTCCGCTCAGCACCGCTCAGCACCGCCTCCTTGGCGGATTCGGGATTTCTCAATACACCACTGAAGGTGAGCTAACTTGTAACGCGTGAATCGGTAATGTGGGCTTCAAGAATGATGTTTGCCAAAACTTAATTTGCTAGCTCATTATTTGTATATGTATTGAACGAGCCTGACGCAGTTGTTTCTTATTTGACGCAACACGTCAACTGTTTGTTTGCAACGCCCCGGTCTCTTATTGCCCCGGTGTGTTTTGCTCGTGAGACGGCCGGCAAAGTAATCAAAATCAAACCGTGCGAGTTCAGGGTCCTATAACGATAACCCGGCGAGTTCTACTCCAGTGATTTGACAAGCTCTATTTGTTGAAGTTTATTCGACCATGGAGTCAATAGTGTCACTACCTTTCAAGCTCCTAGAAATTCCGAACTTAAAGTTGAAGAAGCCTTCATGGTTTAAGCAGCCCACTGCAATGCAAATGTTTGCATTTATTCTTGTGTCCTATTTCATGGTCACTGGAGGTAAATGGGTATGGGTATACTTAACATATTTCCTACCTTGACTTGCATTCACTAGTGGATCCAAGGGGGCGGCAGGGTACTTTAGCCCACTCCCCATATCACCAGAAATCAGTGAAATTTGACACATTTTCCAATGTAGAAGGAAATATAATAAATTTTTACAAAGGTTTGTTTGCATTAAACCCTTCAATAAGGTTCAAAGAAGCCAAATCCAATAAGTCTTTAAAATTTGTTGATTTTTTTTTAATTAAGCCCCCAAACCGCCTGTAGCCCACATTCTGGATCCGCCAGTGCTTGCATTCAGCACTTATCTTAATTTTTCCAAACATAAGTTGGTGTATAGTGCAAATATTGTGTATTGATTCATATGTTAATTCAAGTAATTTTGTGTGTCATTTGTGTAAGACAATTTGTGTCAAGCCATTACTTGTGTATATTGCAATTTTCATCACAATTACCTTCTACACTTAAAATTCCAGATACAATATTTTGCTATGAGCTACAGCATCAAGACCAATGTACTAATAATATAATGACTTAACAGTATAATTAAATTAAAATATTTTGGAGAAAACCTCAAAATTATATGAATTATGTCTGTAAATGATGTTTTGTTTCTTCCTGTTTCTATAATCTAATTTATTTACAGGTATTATATATGATGTCATCAATGAACCTCCCAGCATTGGATCTACAACAGATGAACGTGGACATTCAAAACCAGTAAGTAATGCACTGGCAGATAAGGGGGTGGCAATCTGGCAAAAGCCCCACCCAAAACAGTCAAAAATGAGGAAATATACATACTTCATCCTTTTACAGACAATCTAAGCAACTCTTGCAATGGCAATTGCAATTTAAAATTAACCTTTTTGGTAAGGGGAAAGTAAAATCACAATTTTCAACAAAAAGTGGTACAACTTATTTAACTTTAAGTCCCACCCAAAACTCCATTACAGGCACCATTCTGGATCTGCCAGTGTAAGTATGGTAATATAATATGCCTATGTGTATCAAGACCTATAAGGTTGGTTGCATTATTTCTTTTGAAGCCAAACAGGAATACAAAATCGTTTTGTCATGAAGTGTTTTCTTAGCTACATACTGTATAATTTAATAAATGAGTGCCCCAAAAATATGTGTTTTTGGACAAGCTGAAGGCCAGTTTAATCATACATATTTCAGGTGGGATTCCATTGCATATTTTAGCATGCAGCTGTACCAAATCATAAGTCCCAGTGGAAATTAAGCAGAGGCCTGTTTGGTAGGAGGGATTACACACACCTGGATTTCTCTGGTGAACATTTTTGGTCAAGATGTCACAGAGAGCAGATAGGCAGCCCATGCTATCTGCTAGACCTGTCTATTGCTGGTTGATCAATTTTGACAGTTCTTCAATTATCAATACAAGAGGTTATAGTGCATTACACAATGAAGTCATTTGAGTGGCCAGTCACACTCTGAAAGGCACTCGAAGTCGACAGGGCCTGAAAGCAAGATTTTTAACATTCCAATGCCCCTCCCCATCACCTCATAACATTCACACCACTCTGCACAGACTCCCATCAACCCCCCTCCCCACGAACACTTCCGGTTCTCGACTGACATGGTCGATACGTTCCCACCAGGTGGCGTTCCTGCCGTACCGAGTGAACGGCCAGTACATCATGGAAGGCCTGGCGTCGTCATTCCTATTCACCTTGGGTGGACTGGGCTTCATCCTGCTGGACCGCACCCACAACCCGAACACGCCGCGCAGCAACCGCATGATGCTGATCGGCGTCGGCTTCTCCTGCATCCTCGTCAGCTTCGCCACCTGCTTCATCTTCATGCGCATCAAGCTGCCGTGAGTGACGCTTCGAGGACGGGGTGGAGTGGGTATGGTGTGGTGTCTGCCGGGTTTGACAACGTTCCAGTCGTATGCGAGGGATGTTAAATGCTTATAAGCAGTAATTGGCGCTGGGTTTTGCTTCGAGAAGTCTGGTTGTTTTGCGAGTGCGGTTTGTTTCATCGCTTAGTTTTAATTCCCGTTTTGTTCTGCTGCGTTCAGGTATTGATCGAAATGCATCTTGGAATGCTTAAGTGGTCAGCACCATTTTGGTTTGTAGCACGCTTGTACGCACAACTAAGCGGGTATTACCGAGTATTGACGGCTTCAAACGTATCATCCTCGCCCGCTGGGGCGACCTCAGAGTTGACTCAGGTCATCTGTTTCAGGTACTACCTGCTGTCGTAGAGCAGCGTCATCACCGACACCCGTCGTCAGCTTTGGATGGACTAGGCTGAGACGTCATTGGGACGCAAACGGTGCTGTTAACCGTGAGCGGCCGATCTGCTGGAGCCCCGTGACGTCACCGGGACTGAACGCTTCACTGGGATGTACTATGTGATGGACAGCCAGGCTGCGCCTTGTGCCGCCCTTGTGACAGTCCGCTCCGCTGTGCAATTAGCCAGTCGGTCAGATGCAGGATGGGCCGATTGAACGGCCGACTCACTGCGCACCCGGAGACAGAGCTGGGCTCGCTCCCAACAGCTGGTGACACGCGCGTCCCAGATCGGACCGACGTCTCGACAGCGCCCGGGGCGAGTCAAGCTGAGAGCTCCCCACTGCTCACCACAACAGACGGAGATGAGAGCCGGAATCATGCCGGTTCACGTCCGCAGATTGTCACGTCCCTCACCCTGAGATTACCTGGTCGGTGCACCTGCCGGTCGCGGGGACAGGTCGTGTTGAATCACCCAGCTTTCCTCCGCACATGTTCGTGATAAACGGAGCCACAAACAGCGTCTGTTCTATGTTCTACAATTATTCGCTTTTATATCTGCCAGGTGTGAATAAACTAATGGGTATGGTAATGGGTAATGGGTAATCATAACGCAGTTTTAGTAACGAGACGACAGAATCGATTCGTATAGATGACTGGTTCAGATTACATTCTCCGAGAAACGGCTCATCTAAATGCTCATATTCATGGCTTCCTACCCGGCGACGTCTGTGGCTATTTGAAGGCCTCTGCTGGGGAGGGTGTTAGTGATAAGTGAACCAGCAGTAGTGAACAGGATGTAACAGAGATAGATGACAGTCCATGTGGAACTAGTTCAGTTGTTTGGCTGAACTAATGTGCAAAAATAATTAAGAAAAATGTGCTGATCAACGTGATACACATATTTTGCATACAGAAGCAATATTCAGAAAGATATTTGCATGTGCAAGTTTATTATTTATAACGCACTGATGAGGAGTCATTGGCAATAAATATTGCGCATCCCTATGGAAAAACATGTTATTCCCAAATTGCCGTGGCAAATATAAAGGTTTAAAAACGTTTTCTATGACTTTTCTGTTCAACAACCAAACTACTCAGATGTTCATGGAGATTATGCTGTGTAAGTTCACAACCAAAGCGTCAATCTAAATATCCTCTAGAGCACATGTTCGAGATTGGCTCCGTTTCGGCTTGAGGCTCAGCTCTGCCATCCCAGTTAACTCACCAAGCTGCTTCGGCTATTCTGCGGCAGGGATGGTCCGGCATGCAGTTCCCACGGCTGGTCCTTTAGTTGCTTCCTGGTTGGGATTCTCTTAAACACTTATTACTTCGTTTAGTTACCTCCACAGGAAAGCTTTGTTAAGTGGCTCAAATCCAATGACGCCTGCCCTCACTGAAACACTGCCCCAGAAAACTACTTGCAAATGCCGAACCTGTGCCCGTCAATTGCTGTCTTGAAAATAGCGTCTGCCGGGTTCCAGAGCGCTTGTATGGAAAGAGATCTAGATCATACCTTAGGATCCGTTTGGGCTGTAGCAATTCGTTAAAATGCCTTTGGCTACCGTTAAGATGATTGATTTGGTTCACAAGGCAGAAATTTCCACAATTTTAGTTTTGAGTTTGTTTCAGTAAAGTTGGCATAATTTCAAAATGAGCTGACATCTCTTGAATACGCCATATCACGTGCTTTGATTTCCACGCGATTAACGTGATGCTGATTTTGCGTTGAACCTCTATTTTACAAAATTCACATGTGTGACCGACCTGCTTGAAACTTTCCAGGTATCATTGGCGCTGAACTATTGCTAAATTGCGGTCACGACTCAAATCAGACAGAATTTAAATTACGTAATTACTTCATTATTTAAAATCCTGATAATTCAGGGTAATTTATATTAAAATTGACAATCTATAAAAATATTTTAAATTAATTGCGTTCCATAAATCTCATAAACAATAAAATACAATAAAAAAGGGGGTAAGGTAACCTGCAACTAGTCCATTTCGACAATTGAGTGCATTAGTTAAATCATTTAGTTCATTGGCTACGATGGCAAACTGTACCCGTTCGGTGCTGGCCCCTAGCGGGGTGCGCTATGGCTGCCCCTAGCGGGTTGCGCTAGGGCCGCCCTAGCGGGGTGCGCTAGGGCCGCCCCTAGCGGATGGTGCTGGTTGTGTCCGTAGGGACGTGGCCAGGACCAGCTGTTGTGCAGCGTGGCGTGAGCGGCAGCCGGGTAATATATACCGAGTGCTACACTGACGGACCTGTCGGACAATACACAGCTCTTGCTACGCTGACGGACCCGGCGAGCGGACGCGAGAGTACGAGCTCCGAGGAACGGAGCAGTACCGAAATTGTGAGATCTTGGCATAGGTGTAGGAGCCGGGGGGAGGTAGGGGGGCAACTGCCCCCAGACATTTTCGGATTTTAACATTACGCCTATGGACGTTGCATGGAAAGAATCGACTTAAATAATGCCTTTTGCCCCCCCCCCCCAACTTCAAATGAGTTCCTACGCCACTGGATCTTGGCCGTAGGCTCGCAGGATATAAATATGTATCAACAACCGAATGTGCCTCCATGTCTGCTGTCGGTCAATACTTAATCTGCATCTGCTACAATACAAGCAGATGCAGATTCAGTGACACACTGGACAGTGGTAAATTTACTCGAATGCAATGGCCGTGGATGGTGGACACGAACCCTTATCGACGCAACTTCCAAGCTCCGCTCCAATAACACGACTCCGGTTCAGTATGACGATGACGCTTTTATTCGCATGTCGCGATGGCAGGTGCCGCGGAAGGCAAGTCCCGACACCCCGGAGTTCAAGCAGCACGCTCACAGCCACCTGCAGGCGGCCAGGAGGCTGGGCGCGACGCATGGGGTCCTCTCGGCAGCAGCGGAGGACGCGACACAGTCCGCTCTCGCCAATAATCGCCAATCTGGTCTTAAAAAGGTCTAAAAATGACCGCGCTAATCGCCCGCAGCATAGGAGAGTAGTTGCTCCCTGTACAGTTCCACACACAACCCGTGGACCAAAACAACCCAGACAGACTTGGACGCGCCGCCTCAGTCATCTTCGTTCTTTTTGTCCTTTTTCTTCTTCTTCTTTTTCTTCTCTCCAGTCTCCTCTGGCGCCTCCTGCAAAAGTGGGTGATATGCTATCAGCTTAACGTATGACAAAAATGGACCATGAAAATGCGCCAGGAGTCTCAGGGTCTCAAATATGCGACACTGCCACTATAGAGCGCCGTTGGCTTTATGAGACAGTACCACGATACGGTATGTCGTGCCAATGCCATCTAGCGGTAGATTTGGGCAACTGATCAACGAAACCAAGCTATAACAGGGATGGCACACCACTCAACCAACACCTTATTGAACTAAGAAACACCGCTGGCCCGGATCAGACGAAAGCGACACTCAAACTCCGCTGGCCGTCACCTACCTCTGCCTGAGATCCATTGAGGTCAGCACTCTCCTCCTGGTCGCGCTTGTGTTTCTTCTTCTTCTTCTTATCTTTCTTCACCTCAGCACCGTCAGTGGGCTCCTCCTTGATGGAGACGTCCATGTCGGCGTCGCTGTCCACCGACACT
>VOPJ01004436.1:0-10703 GCA_014673585.1 Semibalanus balanoides
TGGCGTCCCTATCTACCTCGGTCCACACGAGGCTCGGTTCCGGGTACGGGCAGGGACGGGCCCAGGTGAGGTACAGGGTGGGGACGGGCCCAGGGAGGGGACGGGCAGGGAACGGGCCCAGGTGCGGTACAGGGTGGGGACGGGCCCAGGGAGGGGCCCATGGAGGGGACGGGCAGGTACGGGCCCAGGTGAGGTACAGGCTGGGGACCAGGGAAGGGGACGGGCAGGTACGGGCCCAGGTGGGGGACGGGCAGGGACGTCCGTATAGTATGGTTGTTCGTATGGTTACCAGCAGACATGTTCCATGCCCTCAGGCGTTTTGGCCTTTGAATGAGGATTGTGGCGACGGACGATATGCTTTAGCACTTCCACACATTGCAACCTATTGCTCCGTGCTTATTTTTTCCGAGTGCTATTTTTGTTCGCCCATTGAAGTATCAGCACACCGTGAAAATAGCCCAAGATCCTTCGGGATCCTGGATCCGGGATTCAGGGATCCAAAGCTATTTACAGCGTTTTTGATAGCCAAACAAACAAAACGGGCTCAGACAATAGGGAGGGATCCAGACGCAAGAAGCTGCAGCGCATATCATTAGTGCTGTATTGCCGTCATCATTATCAGAATATTGATTCAAAATTGGAGGTGTCTAGGATCCGAGCATACCGAGCATATGTCTGGTTACCCGTATGGTTGTCCGTATGGCTGCCCGTACGGTTACCCGTATGATTTCCCGTATGGTTGCCCGTATGGCTGCCCGTACGGCTGCCCGTATGGTTACCCATATGGTTACCCGTATGATTGCCCATATGGTTGCGCTCTGTGAAGTGTTCGTTATCGGTGTGCTTAGCTGTCCTGGTTCCACAGACCATTGCTGCGTTTTCTCCAGTGTGCTAACGGCTCGCGTGCTCGTTATGTCCAGCTTCCAGGGCTTGGGCATCATCCACACGGCCAAGAAGCAGATGGTCGACAAGATCACCAATCGCAAGCTGGACGAGAAGAAGATGGAAATGGAGAGGCAGAACATGGGGAAGCTGTGGAACCCCACCGACGCTGACAGACAGGAGGTGAGCTAGCGGAACAACCGACACGAGAGATGGCAGCGACAGGAGGGTCGCATGGAGTCACAGTCAGGGGATGGGTCCCTTTTCAAATATATAGGGTCCGGCAAAAGTTTTTGCCTCTGCCTGCTTCGGTGTTTATATCGTACCTACGAGATTATTGCATCAAGATATCTAAGCGGTTCTTGGGCTCGCATCTGCTTCCTTAATTCCTTTGCCCGTGTAGTCAATGGGGTCCCAATCCGAATGACGCGGTAAGGTCAGGGGCTTGGTGAGACTGTGGGCCAGGTAAGTAAACGTCAACCACTGTCTGCCTGGGAATAACGCCCAGAAAAGATGAAGTGAATCGAACACTGATATTAGCGAGCGGAAGTCTGCGGAAGCTCATCGCAAAAGGCGAGGGTTGAGCCAAGAATGTTACTTGTCAAACGTTGCCGCTAACGTTGGACATATTTCTGCACCATCCAGTGCCTGGTGGTGAGAATTACAGACCTCAATAAGCATTGCTGATAGACCTAGGTCGGGCCGCCCGTTCACCATCTCCACTGTCACAAAAATTGTTCTCAATAAAACAATCCGAGTACAGGAAAGAATGCGATCTGAATAAAAGTCAGTGAGCATCAAAAATGGTCCAGCGAGCGACTCACCCGCAAGGGCTACCCAGTCTCTAAAGGACTGTGAAGCTCCACAGGAAGAGGTCTTTAGGACTTAAGGCCTTACAAGATGCACGTTAAGTCAAACAGTAACGAGGATATCAAGTGCTCACCTCGCCGTGTGCCAGAATTCTGCAAAATGAATTTGCATAATCCCGAACAGTGAGAGGCTTTGAAAAGGATGCTATTCAGCTGATGAATAGTTACGCCATCCTCCCAGGATCCCCCAAACGACCCAATTTGAGCGCCGAAATGCAGGCAAGTGTCCATTGCCGATTTCGTCCAGTCTCTAGCACGATTTCCGCACCGATCCTGAGATGAATGTTCGACCTTGACTTTTCTGGGCGTGTTCAAGGGGCGGTAGACAGTTCGGCGTGTATTCTGGCCCACAGCCTCACCAGCCCTGACCTTAGGCGATTGGGAGAACCCATTACTCACGGGCAAAGGATCTAGAAAGCAGATGCGAGCCCAAGAACGCAGATATTTGATGCAATAATCTCGTAGGTACGATATAAACACCGGAGCAGGCAGAGGCAAAAACTTATGCCGGACCCTATAGTGTGATAAAATAACCGTTTCATAGCTGGATAGTCCGACTTATATTTTAACATGGGTCTTTCATGGGTGATTGGATGACAAATCATTTTTAACAAAGAACAACGTCTTAAGATGCTTTCAAGAATACACAAGTTATGGGCGCCACATGCGCAGGTAGTTGTGGCGCTGTTGACCCCGTCTTCATCATCGTACAAACAAGTTTGTGCAACCAGCTGAATAGGTAACTGCACTAATAGTGAGAGATATCGGAGACAGCGGGCCAGCTGTGGAACCACACACAGGCAGAGGCGGACAAGAAGGAGGTCAGGTAACTACAGAGTCACGTGCGGTGCTTAGCGACTCAGCTGCCATACAGCTGCCATACAGCTGCCATACAGCTGCCATACAGCTGCCATACAGCTGCCATACAGCGGCTGCCATACGGGTGGGTTATCTCAGCTGCGCATACACCCAGCTGCCATAATCCAGTGCTCATATCAGCTTGCCATACATGGCTGCCATACAGCTGCCATAGGTCAAGCTGCCATACAGCTGCCATAGTCAGCTGCCATAAGCAGCTGCCATACAGCTGCCATACAGCTGCCATACAGCTGCCATACAGCTGCCATACAGCTGCCATACCATACAGCTACATACATACAGCCAGCTGCCATACAGCTGCCATACAGCTGCCTAACCACGCCAGCTCCATAATCTGAGTGCAAGCCTCGGCCATAGCCCAGCTGCCCCATATTGTGCGGTGGCGTTCAGGCTGCCATATATCCTACCCATCACAGGGCTTACATGACATACAGCCCAGCTTGCCATAGACAGCCCCTGCCCAATACAGCTGCACTACAGCTGGCCTTACCTGCTTGGCATACAGCCCTCGCCAATTACAGCTCGCGCAATTAGCACGCTGCCAATATTCAGGCGCGTCATAACAGCTTGCCATACTTGTTGCGGTGCGTTACCATCTACCCAGCTTTACATTACCCATTTACAGCCAGCTGCCATACAGCTGCAGAGCTGCTGCCACTCACATTGTCAATATATATTAGAAAACCAAGCACTTGTAGGGCAAAATTAAACAAGGGTGGAGCTCGTATTGCTAAAATAACATACAAAGAGGTCTTTTATGTATTGCTTTTCGGAGTGTTGCTCGACAGGATGCTGCCCGTCCTGAGGTTTCCGTCTCGGTCAGCTGTTGTATGTTGGTATTGGCTAATGTGGACTGGCCGGGTGGTTTGGATGTAGATTTCTCCTGACGTCTGGGTGATATGCGGATCCCAGTGTGATTAAATGGCATATATCACGCTTCTGCCACGTCTGTTCTTCAACAGCCGACACGCAATCCAGTCTCTCTGACATTGCACCGACACGCAGTCCAGTCTCTGGCATTGCACCGACACGCAGTCCAGTCTCTGACATTGCACCGTGTTACAGGCGAGGGAGCAGGCGAACCGGGAGTCGCAGCGAATCAACATGAACCGAGTGTGCCTGCGGTTCAAGGCCCTCTACAACAACCCGACCACCATGCGTACGGAGCAAATCTGCCCGCCTGTGTACAGCGGACCGATATTTAACGGCAGTAAGTGCAAAAGGAAACCTTAATGGGCTGGAAGGAGAGGGAAACCGTCATAATGGGCGCTGGACGATGAGTGAAATCTTCTTAGTGGATTGGAGGCAGGGGGAAGCCTTCGTAATTTGTCAGGAGAGGAATATCTTCAAAATGGCCGTGTCCTGGTTGAGGGAGGTTTACCTTCATGATATACATACATAATAAACAGTCAGGAAAGGCAACGACTGTGAAGCAATGACCTATCATACTTCAAAGGCACCTACAGTGTTCCACCTACGCCTGATCTGTGGCTTTCATATCTGACCTCTGACCTCTGGGTCTGGCATTTGACCTCTTACCTCTAACCTGTGACCTCTGGCCACTGATATTTGACCTGTGACCTGACCTGTGACCTGTGACCTCTGATCTGTGACTTCTGACCTCTGACCCGTGTCGTCTGATCCGTCAGAGTCGGCTCAGACGGGGGAACTGAAGATCGTTCAGCTGTCTGAAGCCTTCAGCCCCTGCACAGGCAACAAGGAGATATGGCTGCTGGTGGAGCGCGTCCGGAAGAGTAAGTCGAATGCCAGCTCTGTCCTAATCGTATCGGGTCTGCGAAGCGATATGGCCTCTGGACCAGAAGGGTGGCTCTAGAAATAGCTGTTTGCGGAACTGCTGCGGGATCACGGCTCAATGTTGTTCTTTTAAGTTGGTTCAGTTTAATGGTACGCTTTGTGATAATATACACACCTTTTGTGGTAATACATAGCGTTGTTTAGAGTAGCACGAAACCGCGAAAGTTGACCGCGCGCGGCCGCCAGTAAGGGCGAAAGTTGATCGCCCTTACTGGCGCGGCCGCCGCCAGTAAGGGCGAAAGTTAGCCGCGCGCGGCCGCCGCCAGTAAGGGCGAACGGTCCGTGCGTCCTCGACTAACAATCGATCAAATGAAATCCGAAACTTGAACATAAGCCCTATTGCACTGACGGAAATAAAAATGTGTGATTTGATGTTTGTCACACATGACACGAAATTTGTGGTGCCACCCTGCCCTGATAGCATCTTTCTCGATCCCCCTAGATTGCCATTTTGAAGGATTCTCCACTTATCTCTCGAATATGGAGTTACATTTAAATTTGAGCATCTCCGTCCTATCGTAATTCCATTCCGCAATACCAAGAGGCTTTTCGTCGTGCCCATGTCAGGGCAATCATCCGTGATATACACCTTCGGTTGACTCAACTGGGCTTATTTACTAAAAGAGGGACGAAGCGTTGCAGATCCCGCCCCCCACCGCGGGCCACCGCCCCTTTTTAACAGTGGTGGACGTCGCTACCTACCGCCCCCGCCGCCCCTTGTTATCTCATATACCCGTATATTGGAGTTTGATGCTAAATTAGATAAGATTAGTTGACTAGGGAATTCAAGTCAAATTGGACAGCATTAGTGGAATATAAACGTCTTGCCCTTGATATTGATTATACATACAATGTATACACAATTGAAATCAAAATAAATGAATGTGCTTAAATTTATATAATGGAAATTATTCACAAAGCATAGTTAAAACAGGGAAGGTACAGCAAAACAAAGGAGCATGTCTATATGCAGGCTCTTTCCCCAGTTTACGAAATTGTGGGTTATATAAACTGAACGTTAGTTATTAACTTGAGGTATACACACCTGCAACTTAAGAACTGTACAATGGGCGCAAATTGACCCAAAGGTGTCGGCGCGCCCTTAAACCCCAATAAACAAACAAACAAATAAGAGCTGTACAACGGGTATTGATCCAGTCCAATAAAGCTCTCGTTCACTCCGTAAGGTAGACTGACGTCACGCAGAGGGGGAGGGGAGGGGCACTGACGGAGACGGCGCACTGCTCTGTGACGTCAGACGCCGCGGCCCGCTGCCATGGTTACGACCTTTCATCTGCAGCCGCTGAGAACCTTTATGTGCAGTTCCCGCTTCCGGGCGTGGGTCTACCTCGGTCTGATATTAATTTGCGAACCTGCCCACTCAACACAGCCCACACATCAGCATTAGCCTGCAAAAACGGACACCCGAGACCGGCGCTGTATGTCGAAGCAACGAACTGTGTGATATTGAGGCTGTAGCCGGTGCACAGGTACTGAAATAGCGAGCTCTTGATCAATGCCGCCCTGTGACTGCTGCGTATAAAGGCAATATCAACATGATATTCCAATATCTGCGTCAATGCTGGCACTGAAGCAATACAAATCGGGCTTTATATGGCATTGGGCGTCCGGTTTTCGATCTGATAATGATATATATTTCTGGTGCGCTTTCATGTGGTGGCTTTAGTTGTATGTTGTCTGCCTTTGTCAGAACTTTTGTCGCCTTTGTCACTTTGTCACTTGGCCGCTTCGAAAAAAAATTATTGACAGATAAGCGAATTCCGAGTTTGACCTTCCGAGTATTTTGTTTTGTATTGCAGAGTTTGCCGAGTTGCAGAGTTTGTATTGCAGAGTTTGACCTTCGGTGTTCCGAGTTTGACGTTCCGAGTTCAGAGTTTGACCAGAATTGCTATGATCGTTTAAAGCATCAGTGATAATTTATCGGACGGTGGGATGCGTCCCTCAAACATGTCTGGCTTTAACCCGCGCGCACTGCAGGGGGTTCGCGCCGAACACCAACTGCAGGGGGGGGGGTTGATTTCCGCCCCCCCCGTGAGATTCCAAAATAAGGACATACGTAGCGACAAAGCGGAAACGGCATTAGATAGCTCTAAGCAAGCTCTAATCGAAAGTATTTCAGTCTTTTTCTTGGATCAGGTCCACAATTGAGGTCACCAGTGGTCACCATAAGTCAGATTTTTCCGGTTTTAGGACTCTTTTAGACTCTTTTTCAGAAACCGATTATCTCGGAAATATGATAGCGCTAGGAGCACAAAACGCCAACAAACCCACAACGATTTGGAGAGACAATGAATAGCCTTCCTAATTTGCGCAATTTTCGCAATGTATGTCTCAAAATTGATCTCAGATCCATATTTTAGGCTCCAGAGGTATGAAAGTCAAAGATACTGTTTTTAAGCAAAACAGTTTTTCGTGAAATAGCATGTCACCTAAGAAAGATGAGGGTAACATTTTGACGCATCGTGTTTGTCTCATTAATGCGCTTGAAACATAATACGGTGACCTGGTAGGTCAACTTAAAATTTGACCTCGGTCAAGGTGCATTTGGTGACCAGGTAGGTCATGGTTGCATATGGGGCAACGCGGCCAGGCTAGAACGACACATTGGTGTTAACTAATCGTCTCTATCTTTTTTTCTATAAGAAGTTTTACAAATCATTGCGATGGAAACTCATATGACCTCAGATGACTTGTAGAGATCACTGAGGCAACAATTGCACCTTGATCATTTTAGAATGAGCTTAAAATAGCATGATTCTGAAAAGAATTAGCGCTGATTCCAATGCATATTTTATGAAAAGGGAAGCATTTGTTTATTTTCCCATTCACTTATAATGGGAGGTCAGGAAATTGACCTGACCTTTGGTCACGCGATACGAAAAAAATCCCGAGATAAACGAATTGTAGGTACTATGATATTCTTATGAAATCCTGAGTTTCAAACTTTCGAAAAAAGACTGTGTTTGGCACGAAACGCAAAACATTTTTGAAGGTGAGGTCACTTGACATGGACTTGTGACCTGACCTGAAATGGACCTCAAGTCAAAACTTTTCCCAAAGGTGGGTAATTGATGCCGCAAACAGGTGTACGAAATTTGGCTGGCGCTGCGCGGCCGCCGGTTTTTGCGCTACTTCCTGAAAAACATGAGGGGGGGGGGGCGGAAATCAACCCCCCTGCAGTGCGCGGGTTAACTTACGCCAATGGGCTGTACATGGAAATAATCGGACTTCAAAGCACGCCTCCGTGCCACAACTTTCGAATGTAGCGCCACCCTTGTCATGGTGCTTCTCTTTCGCTGGCATTCTGGCTGATTCGCTGGTAAGTCTCCGCTTATTCTGCCTGGCGAATGGCCTGCGGTGACTGATGCCGACTGGCCTGCGGCGACTGACTGGCGACTGACTGCGACTGACCTGTGCGACTGACTGTGACTGACCTGTGGCACTGACTGCGACTGACCTGTGGCGACTGACTGCGACTGGCCTGCGGTGACCTGCGTTGACTGACAGTGACTGAGCTGCGGTGACTGAGACTGCGACTGACCTGCGACTGGTCCGCATCGCAAAGCACGTCTACAGGCCGGTCGAGACGGTGTCTAGTTATCCTGGGTCGAGACGTGCCGCCTCATAGCTAAACCATGTGGGTGCAATCACATTGTTAACGCTACCACGTATCACACATTTACATTGGCGATGGCGGCGCCCTCCAGCCCAATTATTAGCATCGTGTCGACTAAAACTAGAAGACAACTGTAATCCAGTTAACGCCAAGTCAATATGATATGCTAATATGATTAATGGGAAATAATGCTACTTTTTCCCAAAAATAGAGTTAACGCTTGATATGGGTTAAAGCTCTATGGAAAAAATGGGAAGAGGAAGACTTATCAGTAAATACAATCACATTTTGCATACAAATGTGCCTAGCCAAAGTTGTTTTAAGTTAAAATTGATAAGCGTTTCACGCTTATAACAGTGTTACTTAGCAAGTATGTACTCGGCAACGGGTGTCCATCCTAAAATTAGCCTCCCCACGCTTCTGTTTCTCATTAAATTTGTTCCCTGCATTCTATCTTTTGCGAACATGTACCGGACTCTTATGAACAATGATCAAGCAACTGCAAAAGTGCATTGAATTCAGCAGTTTAGATTGGCCGCGGATGTCGACTCATTTAGACGTGTTCTGGACTCATACATATTTTTTCTAATTAGTTTTCAACATACAGACATATGTATATGTAGTGGATTACAATGCACATGAAACATTTATCTGAACCTTTCTCCCATAATACAAGTATCAAAGTTTCAGAAATCCGTGATGCATTTGGCGGATTAGCTTGGGCTCCTACGACGAATTATGTAGTGTATGCGATTTGTTGAGAGGTAATTCAACGAGAGGTGTTTAACGTGATCATTTAAACAAAAGCGCCATATATGTCGCGCTTCCATAGTGGAGTGAAGCACAGATCATTAACTCCGTAGAAGTATACCTATACACCTGTTTATTTTCCCAAAACATTTTCGAAACATAAAAAGTTGCGATTATTTTTTTAGTCTTGATTTGTTTAATACCATACATGTTGCATAAGGCAATTCATAAGAATAGATCAAAAGTCAATATTTCACCTTGAGTTACCTGTTTTGTAACTTTCTAACAAAGCCAGCATGTCTGCTGCTCCTTTCTCGCGTTTTTCTTCCTTAAACTAACATTCTTTCTTTATATCATTCTAACTATGACATTAGTTGCGTCCTTGCTGCAGCCTTGTGCGCGTTTTTCAGCCGTACAGCGGACTGTCGTCGCCCTGCCTTCTCGGATGTCGTTTGCTGACGTCAGACGCGCACGGCGATACCATGGTGACGATGACAGGTCGTGATTGGCTGTCCGGGGAGCTGGCTTATCGGTGCAGTGATTGGCTGTTGCTCGTTCACTGATGTGGCTATTTTTGAACCAGTCTGCCTGTATTGGTTAGCGGTTTCGAGAACGCAGTGCAAAAGGATTTTGTTGTTGGTTACAGCTGAACGATAAAAGTCGCCTGTTATTGGGATGGCTTTATGGTGGTGTTATTTGAGTGGTTTTATGGTTAAGGCATAGAGGTCAGACATGTGCCGTGTCCTAACAAATAGGATCCAAGATAAACAAGATCCCACGACAAAATTGTATTATAATATCTTCTTGTTATGTTCTTGTTAATATCGTCTTGTTACTATAAGATCTTCTTGACTAGGCATGATTTTTTACGAACATGTTTGTTGCATGTGAAAACGTCATCTCATCTCCAAAACTATGTGACCAATCGTGGGCGCTAAGTGACCTTAGCAGTTCGACGCGCCCTAAAGCCCCAATAAACAAACAGCTCTCCTTCGATTGTGCAGTGAACAAGATACTTTTGTATTGAAACGTTTGTACTTAAATATACCACATATTTGAATTGTATTATCACTTGCAGATCTTCTTATCCTTAAGATGCGGTATCGCAATTGCTTTCAACCAGCAGAATGAATAGTCGAATATAAATTATTGCGTCCCGCACACTCTGCGTTATCTTCTTGTGGTGTTTTCCAAAATAATTACAGCTGATGACAGTATATAGTTCGGCTGTTTGTAGCAGTGACGTATTATTATTAACCGTGATCACCTGCATGTATTAACCGTGATCACCTGCATACTACTGTATTTGTAACGAAACATCCCCCCCACACCCCTGGTTGCCTCAACCACGTTACGTTTCGCCACTAGCGCCGCGACTACAAATGTGCGTCTTCACTAGGAAGTGAGGCGCAGCGAACGGGCAGGGGCATAGCGTAAATGCGTATTTCAATCATGCCTGCCGTTTACAAATCTCACCGTCACTTACCTTAACACTTACCTAATCACCACCCGCATTATGATATGTATATATATATATATATATATATATATAATATCACTAATATCACTGTCTTATAGACAGTATAGTTAGGACTTCTATTGTTGGTGCGGTATCACCCAGCTCACCACGATGTTTCTCTCCTTCAGACGACATTAAGGTGCTCGTCTATGAAGAGGACTCGACCAACCAGATGATCTGGAGCGACTACGGACGTGTCATTAAGTGCCACCATCAGTACGCCATCATCTTCCAGTGAGTGTCCCTCGAAATGTCAGCCCTCTGATCTTCAGCCCTCTGAACAGTGGCTAGTGTCTTAGTATTGGCTAGTCTCTGGACAGTGGCTAGTGTCTTAGTATTGGCTAGTCTCTGC
>VOPJ01004437.1:0-10704 GCA_014673585.1 Semibalanus balanoides
TTTTCGCATATCTTCGAGGAAAAGGTCATGGTATTTCGTCTGCTAATTATGTATAATGGATGTTAACTCAGCTACTGATAATTTATGAAAGATGTGCAGCAAGTGTAAACAAATATTCAAGTAAACCCTCCAAGAGGGGCATGTCAGGCCCCCTCCGTAGGGCGAGGGTTACGGAAAAAGGCCATGCCGAAGGCTCGCTCCAGAATATATTGATTCCTTTCGGCACGGTCACCATTTGTGTTTAAATTTTAAAATATCCAGGAAAAAATTGTTTTATTAATTAATAACTGGCTGGGATGCCCGGCGTTGCCCGGGCAACTAATTACCTAATGTTAGCAATAATGACACACTTATGTATTTGTTAAGTGGTGCGTAGTTACGCATAACTTGAAAAAAATGCATACCTCAGTCACGTCCAAAGATTAAACTTTCCATCCTATAAGAATGTTAACAATGCTGACAACAAAGGAACCACTTGAACAAATGCGTGGTTCCAGCTTATTCTATCAAGCTGCCGAAAAACGCGTCTCCACTTGTTGAAATTCCCCCGAACACAACAGCTCAGGAATAATTGGAGCATTGAATGTGCCATGCGTTATGGAGCATAATCGAACCTTACCTAAACTTTATCATATCGTAGCTGATGGAGCATCTTGGGCCGGATGGACACATGCCTAGTGCTTTCTGCCTATCCCAGGCAAAAGGCCTCCGAGACAACTTCGCCATGTTGGGGGGGGGGGGTCAAAATTACCCCCTTTCTAACTTGATAACGAAAAGGGGTAAAAAGACGCAAAAAAACGTTCGAAAGCTCTCAACATGCACAATCGAAGTTACAGCGACTATTTTAGCAAAGTTCAATATTGAGATCGCTACAGGTCATCAAAGAACAACTTTCACAGTTTTTTACTTTGCTTCGAACAACCCCGTATGTCTCGTGAACTATGATAGCTATGAACAATCAGAAATAGCAATCAAAAGCTCATTAAAAAAGCAATCTGATTGAGTGTCCTTAAAATTGAGCTCAAATCAATAATTAAGGCTCCAGAGGTAGGTAAAAATGCAGTTTTTGGTAGAATTTGTTTTCCCGAATAACTTTTTATCTAAAAAGGATAGAGAGATGATTTTAACACCATCGTGTTTGTCTCGTCCAGACGCTTTTAAACATATGCATGGTGACCTGGTAAGGTAAATTTCAAAATTTGACCTCAGGTCAAGGTCATTTGGTGAACCAGATAGGTCATGGTAAAAATATTTTGTATTTTTGTTTGTCCAAAACCACCCTGTCATTATGCTGATTCAGAAATTGTATGGGTTTTCTATCCATAACCAAGGGTTTTCGATTCCATAACGGTCAAACGGTTTTACATTTTCCCTTTATTATGTAGATAATGCAAGCGGTTTTTAATAAGGATTGTCTATATGGTTCTTGGATTTCTAAATTATATATTGTGATGCTAAAGCTGGTACAACCCCCCCCCTCCCTTGGCTGATTTCTGAAAACGCCACTAGTCACCGAAATCCAAAATCTGAGATGAGCAAATTGTAGTTCCTTGTGATCTTATGCAATTATGAAATGACCTTATGCAAGCTTTAAACCGATCGGTCCAAAACTGGGGCTGTGGTACGACCGCAAACGTTTTGAAGGTGGGATCGTCACGGGACCTAGTCTGGTGACCTGACCGGAAGTGTCTTGATGTCAAAACTTGTGCATGATGTCGATAGTTATTTTTTCAACAGGTATGCAAAAAATGGCGGTGCTGCGGCTTCTGTTTTTCGTTATCCTCGAAAAACCTTAGGGGAGTGCGGATTTCACCAACCTCCAGGGCGGCAAACGCATGCCCTGGAGTGTTTAATGCATGGATCAAACGCAAAACGGCACCCATTCCAACCAGCCTAGACGGAATCCAATTGAGAAAAACTTGTATAGAGTTTTAGAGATCCGACATACACTACTAGGCGTGTCCGAGTGTCCATATCTGCCGAGACATCGTGAGTTGTGTCTGCTGTGCGCACAACACACCCCTTTTGGCGGCTAAAACAGCTTATATTTGCACCGAATGTGGTACGCCTTCAACTGATCATTCGTGATATTCCACATCGAGAAAAAACAATATCTCAGATCGGTCCAGTAGTTTTGGAGTATCAGTTTGTCTGCTAATCTGGTCGATTGTTATGCCGTCCCTCATGCAGTTCCCATCTCAGAAGGCAGTTAGCTGAGTCAAAATCTTAAAGCTTCTCCAAATCAGTTAGTACCACCTATGGTAAATGTCAGATGGTGACCAGCAACCTCTATGTGCAAGACATTATTTTGTTCTTGTGTTATGGAATCAGTAACGGGCTCACAGCTGCATAAGACAAACAAATACGCTGTTCCGAATACAATGTATATTAGACAACAACATAAGTCAAACCTCAAAGAAACATCAACATTTTTTCAAAGTTAAAGGCAACAGATGGGCAACTAATGACTGCACACAGTAACATGGCTGTTTCTTCTGTGACAACATACCAGCGAATAGAGTCACCGCACTTCCATTCCAGCTACAGCATAGATCCGACATACACTACTAGGCGTGTCCGTATCTGCCGAGGCATCGCGAGCTGTGTCTGCTGTACGCAACACACACCTTTTAGCGGCTAATACGGCTTATATTTGCACAGAACGCGGTACGCCTGCGACCCATCACTCGTGATGTCCCACATCCCATCAGCCAAGTCCAACAGAATGTACTCAGTTCCTCCCGAGTTGACACCCACACGCTCTCCGCCGAAATTCGAGTACACGAAAGCATGCAAATTCCACCACCCCCACGAAGAGACAGATGAAATCCTGGTTCCTCCAAGTTGAAGATGACTCTCCGTGCCAATCTCTGCCGCCAGTCGCTGCTGTAGAGCCTGCTGCTCGGTGGCGCTGTCTAAGTTGGCTGGGTCCGCCATGGTGAAGCCATCCCCTGCGCAGTTGGTGGCGCTGAAGGAGTTGCATGGCATGATACCTTCAGAGACGGCGTAGGCGTGGTTCGTGACGCAGAAACAGCTATCGAGTACCCCCCAGTAGCCTGTCATGCATGATACGGTGGACAACGGTATTGGTGGTATGGTAGGAGGCCTGGTAGTTGTGGTGGGGGTAGGCTTGGTAGTTGTGATTGTGGTTGGCTTGGTAGTAGTTGTTGTGGTAGGTTTGGTAGTTGCGGTTGTGGTAGGCATGATAGTTGTGGTTGTGATCGGCATCGCAGTTGTGGTTGTGGTAGGATTGGTAGTAGTGGTTGTGGTAGGTTTGGTAGTTGTGGTTGTGGTAGGATTGGTAGTTGTAATTGTTGTAAGCTTTGTAGTTGTGGTTGTGGTGGGATTGGTAGTTGTGATTGTGGTAGGCTTGTTAGTTGTGGTTGTGGTAGGATTGGTAGTTGTGGTTGTGATAGGCTTGGTAGATGTGGTTGTGGTAGGCTTGGTAGTTGTGATTGTGGTAGGTTTGGTAGTTGTGGTTGTGGTAGGATTGGTAGTTGTGGTTGTGGTAGGCTGTTCAGTTGTGGTTGTTGTAGGCTTGGTAGTTGTGATGGTTGTGGTAGGCTCGGCAGTTGTAGGCTGAACAAATGCGGTGAGCTGAAAGGATGTGCTTGGTAAAGTGATTGTGGTGGGTTGCATGGTAATGGTATTTGCAGTGGCCGTGGCGTACTGACTAGTTGTGGTGCCTTGGGCCTCACTGGATGCGTCCGTTGTTTCGGTGGCTGGGGAAGTGATCACAGTATCAGGCACTGTCGTCTGCTCGACATTAGCTGGTGTCATCTGAGCACCGCTTGTTGTTGAAGATGTCGGCTCGTTGCTCGCTGGAGATGTCGGCTGGATGTTGGATGGAGATGTTAGAATAGTGCTCGTTGAAGATGTCACCACGTTGCCGGATGGAGCTGTCTGTCCTCCGTCTGTCGGTGTCAGGCCACCTGCTGTCGGTGTTTCTTCGCTGACTTCTGTCGCCTGATCGCCTGCCGTGTCAGAGGGCAGTGCCATTGCTCTGTAGCTGGATTCAGAAAACGGCACATATCCCGTCTTTGCGGCGTCAGCGACGTACGTAGACTCTGAAAACACCTTACAGCTTCCAGCCCAGCTGAAGAACCTTGCCGTACGTCGTCCCGCCTCCGCTGCACAGTTTTGCCGTTTTTCTGTTTATTTCAGACCGGTCTCCGCAGGACCAGGCACAAGCGCAAGACCAGGCACGGACCACGAGGGTGGGGAGGTGGAGAGGTCGGTGCCGGCGATGGTGGTGACGATGGAAGGAGGTTACCTGGGAGAGGTTCAGATTGTGCACGGTACGTCGACGGGGTTAGCAGAATAACTACAGCGAAAATCAGGTGTACCAGCGAGCGTCGCACAGGCATATCTGACGCTCTAGCCGGCGGTGGTCGGAATTGACACTGGCTTCTGTTGGATAGCTTTAAGGGACGACAGACCTGATAGTTTTAAGGGCCTTCACTAGCCCGACAGACCTGACAGTTGTTACAAAGTCGCTGAACAGCCTTCTAGACTTCGTCGAGCCGAACAGCCTCCGTCGGACAGCCCTCTGAACAGTCGACAACGCCGGTCGGAAGTCCACTGAAGCGCTTCCGAGTTCTAGTTCGACTCTGCCCTGCTTCAGTGCCTAGAGCACACGCCCACCTTCGACTTCGGAGCCGAACCTAGCTGGCCTATGTAATTTGGTCGGGCTATCCTGATTGCCTTTCCAACCCTGATGCAGCCGAGAGTTTGCCAAGGTGCTCGTTAGATCGCAAGACGAAGCGTGTACTGACATATCGGTTCCGAGCCAAGTGTACCCAACTTTTCAAACCCGAGTTGTTGTGACGTGGTAGTGACTGGCCAGTGGCGGTGGGATTCTTCGGGCCAAACATGTTTGATTTTTAAATGCTACTCGGGATGGGTCCGCTGACGGGAAGTTATTTGTTCGTACTTAAAAATGAGGTATATGTACTTTTTGATAGCCTTTCACAACTTTTAATCGGTTATGTTTTGTGTTGCGCTCAAACAAAGGCTCTTAAAAATTGGATGTTGTTAAGAAACGGTAAGACACATATTTGTTCAACTTCATCGGCACCTAAGAAGCTAATTGCTTACATTACGACTGAGGGCTGCGTGAAAACCCAACATTTTAAAGTGAGTGCACATATTAAAACATCTGGGTATGTTACAATGCAAATATATGTACACCTGATGACATTTTAAATAAATAGACAATCTAACACTAACCAAATTGTATCGGTTTCTTCTGTGTTTGGCCGACTGCCACCAATGTAGCGAATCACTGTGGTACAATATATGATCCAGGCTGGCCGCAATGCAGCGAACCAGTGTGGTACAGTCTATGTTCCAGGCTGGCTGCAATGCAGCGAATCATTGTGGTACAGTCTATGTTCCAGGCTGGCCTAAATGCAGCGAACCACTGCGGTACAGTCTATGTTCCAGGCAGCAAGCAAATTCAGTCCTATAGGACTGAATTTGCTTATTCTGAACCCCACTACAAGTTTCATCTTTCTCACACGCTCTTTTGTAACCGTATTCTCCTGCCGTACGAAGTTAACAGCAAAATTGCTTAGACATAACATTACAATCAAGTAGTTTGGCTGTTAACCCGCGCGGCGTAGGGGGGGTAAATATTCCCCCCCTCCCGTATTTCCGCAATAACTTGAAAACTGTAACAGATAACGACGTCAAAGTTTCAATACCTTATCCAGCATCAATTTGACGTCTACCTAAAAAATTGCATTGAAAAAAGCTGAGAACTTTGGGAGATAATGACGTTTTGATGACGTCATGTCATGCCATTTTTGGTTTTGATAACAAAAACTGTTGTTGATGCATGTAAAAACTGCTTTGGAAGCAAATCGCAAACGCAAAACTGAATAAGAAAGGAAATTTAATTTTCTACAAGATGGCAGTTTCGGATTTCCAAAATCTTGGGTTTTCAACCCCCCAAAATAAAAAATAAATGATTTTTTTCAGAAATTTTTCCCCAAAGTTCAAAATTTAAAAGGTATCTAAAAAACCGGAATATATATATGAGAAACAAGTGTAATGAATACCAAGACCAAATTTCAAAGTAATAGCTTCGTTTTTCAGTGATGATTGCTCTCCAAGCATAAGTAGGTAATTGACGTCATTGTTCCAAAATAACAGTTTTTTTATTTTTTGACTTTATAAAGATATATAAATGTCATTTTGTCTGTTTTTGAGACAAAAACTAACCTAGAAACATGCATTGTTTATCTATTAGTCATTTTCAGTTTTGACTTAGAGTGAACCTAATCTTGCCTTTCGACGGGTCAAGTTTGGAAAAAAATGACTGTTTCTTCGATTCTTACGTGCAAAATGGACCCCTACAACATGTGCACAAGGCGTTTATTTGACCTCTTTGTGACAGTTGACCTTTTGTGACCTTGACCTTGACCTTGACATTTGCATGCAATTACTTCTTACTATAATGCAATAGATGCTATTACACCTTGTGAGAGCTTTAGTTGACATTGACAGTCTTAATCAAAGGATTTTAATTTAAAGTATGAACCATTAACTTCATAACTCGAAACTTGCCATATGGATCCTGACGTGACCTTACATTTGAGCCTAACTTGAAAATTCTGTAATCGCATTCGATTCGTTTCATGAGAGCTTTCGATCGCCGCCTTGCGCGTCTCGCTGCGGTTATTGGTTCGGAAGATAAGAGGGGGGTAATATTAGCCCCCTTCCTACGCCGCGCGTTCGGCGAGAGACCCCTACGCCGCGCGGGTTAAGACGCACTTTGCGTTTCAAGTGGTGTTGTGGCTATATTTAAATGAACAAACTAAGGCAGGAGGACAGCACTACACAAGTTTTAACCACTAAATACATCATTGGTTTAAAGTTGTATCTGATTTGGAGCCGCCATCCTGTAAATCATACAGTAATTTATTGTCATACATCAGATTCCGATATAATTTTCAATTGACTCCGGCATTTTTTCATGATAAGTATTTATTGACTCAGCTGAACTTCCTAAGTAGATACAAGCAGATACTTAAAGGCATCTTCAATGTGCAGATCTGATATGGGGTAACTGATTCACATAATTCATTTCTTTAGCACTTGCTATTCCCGCTTCCAATAGAATATGTACACTCACAAAATTGCAACACACGATCAGGGTGTTAACTCCTACCACAGGGGTTAATTTGGAAATTTACTCATGCAGGGCGTGTGATAGTTGAGGTTTCAATATCTACATACATGGCAGACAACTGCGTGGTGTATCAGTGTCGACCACCATCGTAGCGTGTGTTCAATACCCACTGTTCAGGCGCACACGGACTCCTGCCTGCTGTGTTGATATCCAATAAACCTCGCCGTCGTGTTGTCGCTCGCCACCAGCTGAGGTTCCATCGACACTGTACCAACCTCGCACCCGGCTGGTGTGTAGTTACCAAGCACCTCGTCCGTGAGTCCGCTCACCACCAGCTGAAGCCGCCTCCCAGATTTGACACTACCAGTAACCTGACCACGGGTGTTAGGTGGTAAGTCTGCAGCACCTGCGTCGTGAGTCGCTCACCGCCAGCTGAGTTCTCCATCGACACCTCTGATAACACCCCGCTGACGAGTGGCTCTGCGAGCGGCCGTTTTGCTTTGGCCCAGTGCTAGCTGGACGGCGGGCGGAGCCAGCTGAGCCGGCGGCAGCGCAGCGGCGCTCAGCAGAGCCGCGACCTTGGCGAAGGCAGTGCTGCGTTTGTGCGTGCGCGTCAGTCTTCAAGTTACCGTTTGGTTACGAAAGACTGTCATCTGTGCGTTGTGATTGGAGTAACAAGTACCTTATTGTGAGCTGTGAGTCTGAGTGTGCGAGTCGTGCGTTCTTTTGATCTTAGAAATGCAGTTAGTTGTGAATTTGTTATCTAGAAACATTATATGTATGATAACGTATATATGTGTTATGCCCTCCCGTCACAACCAAGTATTACGTATCCAGTCGGTGCTGCACTGATTGGAGAAACGAAGCTTCTATAAACATATGCATTACGCATATACGTTGCTGACTGTAATCCATAGTAACTATGATTATGCATGAGTGTGCTTGCCCTTGCTGCTCATGATTATGATTTGTGATTTTGATGTTGATGCATTGCTCTGTTTATAATAATGCACATTTAGATCAATATAATGGTTTTGCACGTTTTGTACCTTTTATTAGTTGCTCAGATTGGGTTTTTTTTTTGGGGGGATCCGGTAGCTCCGTGGTTTTGTCCTCGGACTGCCACGCAGCGGCCCCGGGTTCGATCCCCGGGGTGCCGGTTCCGGGGATAGGCTCCCGGATCAAATCCCCTGCCTCCGAGTGGAGGGGGCCCCATGGGGGGTCCAGATCCCCAGCAGGCCCTCCTCACAGGCGCTACGCCGCGAGATATCCTCCTCCCGGATACATGGCGCAGGCAGGACGTCGGGAGAAGAAAAGAGGCAATGCGGCGTCAACTCTGCAGTGACTTAGACCCAGCTTACGGACCAGTGTTTGTTACGCTCACGAAAATCTGTGAAATAACGGCTACGTCTCCGTTGGTGTATACATATTCAACACTGCCTGCAGACATTTCAGTGAAGCACGTCATTGCGTACAAGTATAATATGAGGCATCAAAAAGCCACGGAAGCATTTTCTGCAGTGTTTGTTCACTCTAAGGACTTGAGGCCCAGCGCGCGGGGCGGGTTAAAAGTTAAAAGTGCTTCAGGCACTTAACCTGTGGTGCACTCACGCTCGGTAGTTACATGATAGCAAACTTCAGGCTCCTCTAGAATTTGACATAATGCGTTCAAGCAATGGTGTTTTGTTTTTTGGTGGTCAACGTTAAGGAATAACAGAATAACATACACAAGCTTCACTTATTGTCCATATGAGCCTCGTGAAGCTCAACAAACAGTGCGCACCAATATAAACCCTTTTTAGGCTGAAACACAGTCTTCGCGCAGCTGCGGGAAGTAGAAGCAGGCCATTTGCGGGTGCCTAATCAAATACATAGGTATCAGTTGTTGATTCATCAGTTGATTTTGCTTCCCGCAACGTGTGCATCGTGCAGTTGTTGCAACCAATGTTCAATGTATTTATAATAGGCGCGCTATTTGCAGGCCGCCGTGGGCACCTGCTAATACCACTTCGCGGCAGCTGCACGAAGACTGGGTATGTTTCATCTTATGTAATACCTTCACTTCGTCGGTATTCGTCCAGAGTTCACGGGGAAATGTTCCTAGTTGAGTAGGCAGCACCGCTATTGGTTTCTTCGTCACTCGTCGATAATGCAATGTCATCCGATCAACCCGCAAAACGGGTACCAGGAAAAGTCGTGGGAGCGTCCTGGTACTTTTCAATCGAAGGTAAATAACGCCACTGTTTGAGCGGTATATGGTTGCTCGAAAAAAAATGGCAGAAGGTATCAGATGTGTTTTGTTTATTGGAGCGGTTAAAAAGAATACAGCTTCAGCCAGGCAGCTTGTGAGCCAATTCGAGCCAGCCAAAACCTCTCTAGAATGATGAGAGAAATAATAGTTTTATCATGGTTACTAGAGTCAACAAAATATATATTTACGTCGATAAATATGTCCATTAATTTGCCGTGTTTCAAGAGCATAACTTTTTGGCCTAGATATGAGTAGCACGAAAATTCAATCGGCTACGTGGACCGAGCCGAAACGTTAGTGAGTGTACAGCAAAGATTGGGACAGGGTCATCCCGGATTTTGGGAGTGATCATGGCGCATGACAAGACAGTAGGTACATAAGTACTCCTGGGTTGCGAGAACAGCGACAGGGAGCAGACTCGTTCTGTTAGAGCATCTAACAACAAATGCAGCAATATCTATGTGATAGTGGTGCACATGGACTGGGAGATTACGGCCATGTATATCGGTGACTCGTCACCATTATACAAACAATTTGCACCTTTATGTGGATCTAAAATATTTTTGTTTCTCATTCTCACAAGATCGTTGCGTTGCGGAGACTAATTCCAAGTCAAATCACGTCCTTATTCTGCGTAGTTATTTATTTGTTTTTATCCACGAAGAAGTTGCCCTGGTTTATCTATGGACGTTGAAAGTTTTGTTTAGTTGTGTTAAATGTTTCAACTTAGCCTATACCATGTATTCATTTATTACAAATTATATTTTCCATAATCAGTGCAGTGAAACGATAGTTATTCCTGAAACCCATGCACGTAAGCAAGATGAAGACGGATTTCAGCCCATCTGTGAGACTAGTTACGTCTGAACAATTTTGCTTTGAATGTTGCTAAGAATAACGTTTAATAGACGAATGCAATAAAACGACTTCGCATTCGACAAGCATCAAAATCACGATAAATATATATAAAAGTTTATTTGTGCAAGCCAGGGAATGAGGTTCTAAAACAATATGTTCTTGTCCAGGCCTCCAGTCCATCACTATATGTTTCTATCAAACACTCTTCCCAAAGTCTTACGTCATCTGAACGTCATAATCAAGGCGATATATATAAGGTGAACTCGGTCACGTGACGACTTTGGCGGCACGTGCGTTTGTGGCGAAGGCACTTCTAGTGCGGTAAAGGGTCCGTCGCGTTTTCGCCGCAACGGGAAAACAATGGTAAATCTGAACATTTTTAATGTAATGATTTTTCATGACTTAATGTGACCACTTTTTTCAAAGAAACGCATTGATTCACAAACATAACTGGCTCGGC
>VOPJ01004438.1:0-10702 GCA_014673585.1 Semibalanus balanoides
CCAAATTGGTCGGGCAAACCCGAGTGCTGCCCAATTGGGTCCCAATCAGAATTGTTGGCTGGGTACTGTTCAGCCCATTAAAACCTTGGCTAAGCCAAGGTTTTAAAACGGGGGGAGGACTCGGTATAAGCCATACAAGGTAAAATAGAGTAATTCGAATAATGAGGAAACTCGCCACAATTCGTTAACTTTCTCAAGAAATTATAAATGGATCACTGGATGGAACCAAATAACTTATTCTTGGAGTAGGGAAGGTAGAGGTATGTTCACCTTATTATGCTGGATTTGCTGAACCATACTAGAACCAGAACCAGGCGAGCGACGAAAGACCATTTGTAATGCCAATTACCCGCGGTCAGTGATATATGGGCCCCTTAGCACATACATCATGCCGCTCATGAACGCAGGGCCTCCTAAATATTTTTGATTCGCTAACACGATTTTAACTTCTTATGCTGGGTGTAGCCACCACAGGCTGAGTAAATGTCTCCTTAATTTGGTCAAGGGCTCCCTCAGACCGACAGAGGACAGGACCCCTCAAGTCGATGAGGGCCCCTTCAGGCCGACTGGGGGCTTAAAGCCCCTCGGACAAACAGAGAGTCTCATCAGGCCAGGCCTGACAACAGCCACCTCAACCTGGCCAAGGGCCCCACAAGCCACCAGAGGCCCCCTTAGGGCTGAGGTCGAGAGAGGGCCCCCTCCTGCTGCCGACTGAGGGCCGCGGTCAGTGATATATGGACCCCTTAGCACATACATCATGCCCCTCATGAACGCAGGGCTTCCTACATATTTTTGCTTTGCTATCACGATTTTAACTTCAGGCCGACCTTCCCCCTCAGGCCATCAGAGGGCCCCTTATGACGCCCTCATGCCGACTGACGGCCCCTCAGGCCGACCAAGGGCCACCTTAAGCTGATCGAGGGCTCAATCAGGCGGCCAGAGCCCCACATGCCGACCTAGGGCCCCTCAGGTCTACATAGACACCCAAGGGCGGATCCAGGGGGGGGCAAAGGGGCCATGCCCCCCCCCAAACCACCCAAAATCGGCACAAATTTGACACATTTTCCTGAGTTTGTCGTAAAACTAAGCAACTTTACTAGAGAAAAGGTTTGTTTTAAATCAGTATGATTACATAAGCAAGCGAAATCGAGTTTTTCAGAATTATGCCATTAATAATTTTGGCGATTTGCCCCTCCCCCTCCAAACTTTTCAAAATCACACTTTCTGGATTCCGCCTACTGTAAGACACCCCTCAGGCTCGGACTGACGGTCCCCCTCAGGCGACAGGGTCCCGTTGGGTTGATCAAAAGGGCCCCTCAAGCTGGCCGATGAACCCCTCAGGCCACCAGAGGGTCACCCAGGCTGACAGAGGGCCCCTTCAGGCTAAGAGAGGGCCCCGTCGGGTGTAAAGGGACCTTCAAGCTGACCGAGAAACCTCAGGCCCTCATTCACATGCATAGAGCCCCTCATTCACACATAGGGCACTCAGGCCTACAGAGGGCCCCTCATGCCGTCAGAGGGCCTCCTCAGACCGATAGACAGCCCCTCAAACTGATAAAGGATGCCTCAGGCCGATCAAGGGCCCTCTCATGCCGACCGAGAGCCCCCTCAGGCTTGTAGAGGGCCCCTCGGACCGACAGAGGTCCCCCTCAGGCCGACAGAGGGCCCCACGAGTCCACGATGAGCCCCTTTCAGACCCGAGATGGCCCCTTTCAGATCCCTAGAATCTAGATGGCCCCCTTCCGACCCGAGATGGGCCCCTCTGAGCTGCGACGGGGGGGGGCATTTGCCCCAAATGCCCTCCCCCTGGCTGCGCCCCTGCCAACGGGATTGACTAGAAACACAAATTAATGCACAAGACCTGGCCTTTATAAAGAAGAAGAATAAATTAAAATATCCTGCAAACTAATAAAGCACCTAAACATGACATTTTCCCAAAGACTAAGCAGCAGATGGGTACCCGTACCGTATTTTTAATTTAGTAGCGTAAATCGTACGAATTACCGTTTTCCCGCCATTTTTTCACTCGTGAGGCAAAGTTTGGCACACAGACACGCGGCTTTTGATTGCTTTCGTACGCGCGAGAAAGGCCATATAGCAGCAGTTTGTATCATTTCTACGTCACTATTCTCGCACTAGATTCTAGGCTTATACCACATACTTTTAGTGCTTTTAGTATACTACCAGGGCATTGAAATGTTTATGCTTACACAAAGATATAGATGCTGGCCTGCGGAATTCAAAGTGTGAAATAATACAAAACTTTATTTTCATTTCATATGAACTGATCCAAAATATCCCAAATCCAAAATATTAAGTTGTAGCAAACATTGTAGCTCATACTAAGAAACCAACCAGTTGTGTCTTGGTCTTGAGTCACGGTGGTTGCCATGGTGACAAAAGCCTGCACGGCACCTCCGCTTCCACGGGTGCGCTGATTGCCAGTATTGACGCAACCTAATAAGGATAAAATATGACGATTGTTTGCCTCAGATAAGCTGCCTGAATCTGAAAGTGACTCTAATTGGAATTGTGAAGGCGTGCAGGGTTCCATAAAACAATTTGTTGGGCAAAAATGTGACTCAATTTTGCAAAAACGATCATAGATATTAATAGAGAAGGCCTTTGGCATTATAGTTATGTATAACTTGCAGAACACTTTTTTTAAAGAAATGCTTGAAATCGCAAAATCCGAATACGACCTATTTTCCCGTAGGCCAACCCAACATGCAAATGCCTGCTCGCTGTAGAAATCGTGACGTCACGGCTGAAGTGCTGCCAGGAAAATTTACAGAGTCTGCGCCTAACTCTTGTTTAAAAAAATACGCGCCTTGTTTGCAACGTTCATTTGCGGGCTAGATCTCTGGGCGTCGGCGCTTCGGCAAAGAGAGGTAAATTCAGTCAATGTTTGGTAAATACAGGGTCGCGTTGGAATCATCCAATTCCCATGTTGATGACCATTTGTGACGGGCTTTCGTCTGATCAGGCTTATTCATAATTTTAATATTGGCTCTCAGCACAAACATTATTGACATGCATTGCCATGACTAGGATGATCATTTTTCCTTGTTAAACATAACAATTAATAGTCACGTTAGTTAATGTTGGTCACTTAAATGCTGGATAGTATCACAATGTGTTTGCTATGAATTTATTCTACTTTAATTGGACAAATTGCATAGTGATGGCAATAGGCTTCCTTGTTTATAGGGTAGAAAACCATAATGCCAGACTTCATGCACTCATTGATGTATACTAACTCACCTGTGGACTCAACCTGGATTGGGTCCTTTGTATCGAGTGTCCTGCCGGGCTACAAGGAAGCGGACAGGACCGGAAAGGAACCCCGAGTATACCCACAAAGAGGCGCCAGTCCAGAAGGCAACAAACATGTTACCTCCACTGCGTATCAGTAGCAATCTGCCTGCAAAACTGTACTTACTGAACTTACTACTGACTACCAAATCAAATCATCAGACTTAGCCACTGGGTGTATGTGAGTTGTAAATGAATAATAGGGTGAAGGCCCTGGCAATTGAGCATGCTGGACCGACTGGTTGCAGTGCCCACATATCAACCTAACATTAGAGTTTTTATGTTTACGCGTAGTGGACAGATTGAGTTATACCAGGTCTATTTAGGGTCCCATATCGAGCGGTTTGTGGCCTAGGGCTGTCAAGCGTCCTTGGGTGCGGCTAGTTAGGATTGGTTGAATTTCCCGGCCATATACACTCGGGGACCCATCCCTGCGCCCCCACCCTAGATTATTTAAGTTTAATCCCTATAATATACCCACAATTTTGATGCGCAAAGAATGTCACATTATTAAGTTACAGATGCGATTCCCAAGACATTTTTTACACTATAACTAATTTTAATTTCAAAATAATGTAATTCTCACCCTTAACACCGCTTGCCTCCCCGTCCCGCTAAAACTATGTTTACGCAACAGCTGTACAAGGTTTAGCAGGCAATCTATGTCTTATATTGTATTCCAGGACGCCTTCTATTGCCACATGTCCTTTTTATTTCCCAGCCGTTTTTTGACCACATGACGATATTTCCGCTCTACTAGCGTCGCAATTTTATTTTTATCGATCGTGACATTTACGGCACATCTGTCCATAGTTAGGTTTTCGTCTTTGATCAGGACTTAAGATGGCCCTTATCCCATATTAATCTTATCCCGGTTTACGTCTGCGAATCGGACCTTAACTCGCCCTAGTAATATTATCTTTAGGTTTTGTTCTCGATCAGACTTAATGGCTTATATATATCTTACCCCGGTTTACGTACACTTCGATTCAGAATAATGGGCTAATATATTATCTTATAGGTTTCGTCTCGATCAGGACTAATGGCTAACCCTAATATAAATCCTTAAGGTTTTCGTTCTCGATGGAACTAATGGCACATAAGGTACATACATATCATTAGGCTCTATACCTCGACTCGCATCGGATCGTTTAATGGCTTAATATATTATCTTAGGTTCGTCTACGAGTGCGACCTAATGTTCATACCATATATTTAATCTTAGGTTTCGTCTTCGCCCCACTTCGTGACAACTTAATAAATTGCTTTATATATGATCTCGTAGGTTACGTCCTCATAACGATCGGACTTCCTATGGCTATATAATTATCGTTAAGGTCGTCTCAATTCGTACTTTATAGGCTATATATCTTCTCCTAGTTAGGTTAGGTAGCAAAATATGTTATGTTATGTTCATGTAATTTGTTATGATACAGATATACTGTACCAGAAAGTGGCTCATAGAGTTATTATTTTCTATAATTACGGAAAACCTAATTAAACCAAATCCCTAGATTTACTTTCGGAATGCTCCGAGAAAAAAAGAGATTTTGACATATATAATCGGTCATAGTAAGTGTCACAAATCTCTAGACCTTGGTATACGCACACTTGGTAAATAGTATGATTGGACAGTTTGACACAGACCTTGAAAACTGCAAGAAGATGACAACCAAAATGGCGCTTCGGCATAGAGTTAAAATAAACCATGGCGGTGATAGAACCTTATACCCCGCGTCCTGAGAAATTGTCTGGTTAAGGTAAGCGGTACGGAATATTGTCTAGAAAGCATTTGCAGAACCATGCGTCCAAAATAATCAAACTAAGTGATGACCCTAACAGTTTGAAAAACAATCCTAAAAACGGCAATTAGGAGGCCGGGGTGAACCTATACGAGCTGTATTGACGCTTGTTTCCTACGTAAGGCACTTAGCACGCGTTCAAGAAGAACCATGCTCATTGTTAAGTGCTGCTCTCTTGACCTTAAGCTTCATGTCATGTCCTCTTGTTCGGTCAACTTGGTTTCTCTCAAAGAACTGAGTTGGTTCCAGTCTCGTTCTGCCAGTTTGAATCTTGAAAGTTTCTATCAAGTCACCTCTCAGAAAACGTGTTTTGATGCTGTGCAGTTTGAGTTGTTCAAAGTCTTTCTTTGTAGGGTAGGTGTTTGAGGCCTAGTAACCTTGAACTGTTCATGCTATCAAGTTGCAGATGATGCAAACACACTGTGGTTAAGAGTGTCTCAGTATGCACTCTTAATATTCTGATAGCATGGAAGGAAGGACCAAGGTTGAGACTCTTGAATTACTGATATGCATTTCCACCCCTCCCGTAAGCAACTTTCTTAGAGGATTTATTCTGCCCAATAAGCTGATAGTTGTAGCGTCCCCTTAACCCTAAATCCATGTCAAACCCGTGTATGTTTATTCTTTGGGCACCATATAATTGTCACCGATTTTTGGAGTCGTTGGCTAGCGCTCATTCAACATGCCTAATTTGGGCAATGTAATATGAACATTTGAAAAAACTAAATACTTCATCCATTGCCAATGATGTTACCGGAAACTAGTCAATCTTGGATTGTTTCTTCACACCCCAACACAATTTAAATTATATTATCAAAATTGCATAACTTCATTTCATAAATGTCCCAAAAAAATAGCCACATACCATTGTCCAGATTGCAAGCGATCAAAGCAGAGTTAAAATTGATTTAAATATCGAGGTACACCCAATCCATATATGGCAATACTCTCCGCAAACATCAAAAACTGTGCCCTCAGCCAGGCGAGGGAGTGGATAGATATAGATCATTGTAAGATATACTGATCACTTTATACTTCATAGGCACTCGTGCCCAGGCAATGTGTGAAGGCCCACAATCCTTGACAAAAGTCAAACTAAAATTCAAAGTTTGAGCTCTTTTCAGCCCCAGACCAAACTTTGCGAAGTTCAAGGGGTGTATTTTATCAACAACAGGCTTGAACAAAACGTGCTATCCTCATTTCAAGACCCAATGTTGAAAGGTGAACTATTTCCTGTAAGTCAACATGGTAATTGGTATGGTGCTGCTGACTTCTCTAAATAACTTTGCACCATTACCATACAGTTTTGATATAGGCTTAACTACTGTACCTAACCCTGGATATGTCAACATAGGACAAATCATGTCCTATTTCCTATCCTCAGACATAACATGCTATCAGAATGTAAACAATACAGATGCACACATTCACTGTTTGTTGGTATTCTCTGCACTCTGATAATTGTGTTAACATTCCAAAGTAAGGATGTGTCTGTAATTATACTTTTATCCTTGGACTTTAATCCCACAAATATATACAAATGGGTGTTTCCACATTGGTACCTGCCATCATAGAGATCATATATACATAGAGATGCCATGCCTATGCTGAAGCATTTGATTTCGTGGCAATTCAGTGGTCTTTTTTAAGCACATTTTGTGAACACTCTCGATGTCCGTGCTAACTAAGCCACTGTCTTTTGATGTTGAAGACAGTTTTGTAGGCAATATTAATGAAACAAAATTCTTTTAAAAAATAACATTCTCCTCAGATAGAAGATGTTGTCATTGAACATGCGGGCGCACGCATGTTTAATAGGGATCTGTAGGAGAAATGAACTTGTTGCTTACAAAAAAGACCCCCACTTGAATGCCACAGATAAGGTTGGATTGGCATCTCTACTGTAAATTATGATCTCCCCTATGCCTGCCATGGCCCTCGTACATACTTAAGGACCTTTAACATGCCTATACCACTGACAAGAAGATAGGTAAACTCATCCGCAGGATAATATAAAATATACCATGCATCACGAATTGCTGAATGAAGTTCCAAATTTCTGAAAAAAACAGAAAACTTAAGTTTAATGTATGCTCCTGTTGTATGGGTTTCAATTGCTGTCATAGTAGGAACTAACAACCTCATTGTTGTGTAGAAAAAAAAAATGATGCTGCTACGTATACCTAAAAAACCCTGACTTTGTGTCCCAGCGAGTTGATATTGCAATCAGGGATTGGTTCCAAAACCATTGGTTGCACAATAGGGCCTTACCTTTTTCCCGTGTTGGGCGAGTGGTTGAACAATGGGTGTCTTCTTTCCTTGGTTATAACAACTCAACCATAATGGTTGGATTTAATGATCGGCCAATTAAAAATTAGACCTAATATTTCGAATCTTGTGATGCAAAACAGGGAATGGCCCCAGAAATAGTCATTGAAACTGGTAGCCAGAAATAGTCATGAAACTGGTGGTGTACTGCAAGGAAAATTTGACCATGCTTTATTCTAGATACCCATATGGTTTATCTGGTAAAAAACGTTCCATGAAACTGTAGATTGACCATCCCTGTGTGTTTGCAGGTCAACATACAAGCATCATGTCTGCACGTGGAAAGGGAGGTATGTATTTTTGTCAGAAACAACTCTTGTCAGAAACAACTCATTTAATATACCATTTACTATAAAATTAGTCAAAACAATCAAAACTATTTTTAAGTAAAAGTGCATGCAGTTTTGAAGATATCAGCATAGATAGTGACTCATTTTGAGGATAGATAAGTTTGTTGTGTGCTTACTCACTCTGCAGCATGCACTCATGCAAAAATATGAAATGGCTACTTGTTTGTTTTATAAAACAATGTTGTTTTCGGTGTTTCAGTTATTTCGTAATATTCAACTAGTTTTCACACTGCAGTTGTGAGTCATGTTTTCCTCTTGCTAGCCTCAGCCCTGGGCCCTTTTACTCATCGTTGGCGTCGCCTCCCTTCAACAGGAAAGTCAAAGGAGAAGCAAAAGTCTCGCTCGTCCCGGGCGGGCCTGCAGTTCCCGGTGGGCCGAATCCACCGTCTTCTCCGAAAGGGCAACTACGCCGAGCGCGTCGGTGCCGGCGCCCCCGTCTACCTGGCTGCTGTAATGGAGTACCTGGCCGCTGAGGTGCTCGAGCTGGCAGGCAACGCTGCTCGCGACAACAAGAAAGCCAGGTAAGGCTTTTGTGTGACTGCTGGATCACTCGACTTACGATATCTTGCGTCAAATTAGAACATGTTATTAGAGATTGTATCGGTTTGAAGTGGCGCTTGAAGGGTTGTGATTTTGACGGCACCATTACTCATTGTTACATCGGCTACATTGCGAAGTCGATTCGTTATTTACCCACGTAGTAGCGCGTGCTATTGTGCTTCAAGACCTGAATCACGGCACGGCCTCGAACTTTGCTAGGATGAGATGGACCTCTGTGTAAACTTGGGCACAGGAAGGATATCCCTGCTATGCTCTAATGAACGACACTGAGAGCAGCAGACGGACAACACCCGGCTACCGTCTGCCGTCTGCCCTCCCTCCCTCCCGTCTGTCGGTCTCTGCTGCTGTCCGTCTCTGCTGCTGTCGGTCCCTGCTGCTGTCGGTCTCTGCTGCTGTCGGTCCCTGCTGCTGTCGGTCTCTCTGCTGTCGGTCCTGCTGCTGTCGTCTCTGCTGCTGTCGGGTCCCCTGCTGCTGTCCGTCTCTGCTGTCGGTCTCTGCTACTGTCGGTCCCTGCTACTGTCGGTCCCTGCTGCTGTTGGTCTCTGCTGCTGTCGGTCCCTGCTGCTGTCGGTCTCTGAGTGGTCTCTCTCTGCTGTCAGGTCCCTGCACTACTGTCGGTCTCTGCTGCTCGTCGGTCTCTGCTGTCGGTCTCTGCGCTGTCGGTCTCTGCTGCTGTCTGTGGGGTTGGGTTTTGTTGGTTTTTGGTTCCGGGTGTTGGTCTCTGCTGCTGTCCGTCTCTGCTGTGCGGTCTTGCTTGCTGTCGGTCTCTGCTGTCGGTCTCTGCTGCGCTTGTCGGTTCTGCTGCTGTCCGTCTCTGTGCTGTCGGTCTGCTGCTGTCGGTCTCTGCTGTTTTTTTTTGTTTTTCTTTTTTTTCGTGTCGGTCCCTGCTGCTGTCGTCCCTGCTGCTGTCGGTCTCTGATGCCTGTCGGTCCCCTGCTGCTGTCCGTCTCTGCTGCTGGTCGGTCTCTGCTGCTGTCGGTCCTCTGCGCTCGGTCTCTGCTGTCGGTCTCTGGCTGCTGTCGGTCTCTGCTGCTGTCGGTCCTGCTGCTGTCGGTCCTGGCTGCTGTCGGTCCCCTGCTGTGTCGGTCCCTGCTTGCTGTCGGCTCTGCTGCTGTCGGTCTCTGCTGCTGTCGGTCCCTGCTGCTGTCGGTCCCTGCTGCTGTCGGTCCCTGCTGCTGTCCGTCTCTGCTGTCGGTCTCTGCTGTCGGTGGCCTCTGTCCGGCCTGCTGTCGATACCTTCACGAGTCGTGGTGCAAGTTTCAAAAAATATGTATCCAATGTCCAACCGATGTCCGAGACCATAGTCAGCTGTCCGTCCGAAACTGACCGAAGATCATTGTTTGTCCGAAATTCGTCCGAAAGCAGAAACAAAATGTATTATATGGAATGTAAACGTCCAGTGTATCATTCACAATATATACATAAATATGGGCATTTGTGTCAAATAACGCTACAGTTAGGATATCATAAAGCCAAAAACATATATCCATTTAAATACACGACAAGCCATCCCTGGGCATTGGATGTCCGAAAATGCCCAAAGAAATATGCTTATGTCCGACCGAACACCGATCGGTGTTCGGACAAATTCGGATTTCCGAAAAAGTTTGCACCGATTGGCACCACTATAATCACGACTGACTGGTGTCCTGTGCTCCCTGTCAACAGGATCATCCCGCGCCACCTGCAGCTGGCCATCCGCAATGACGAGGAGCTGAACAAGCTCTTGTCGGGCGTGACTATCGCAGAGGGAGGTGTGCTGCCCAACATCCAGGCCGTCCTGCTGCCCAAGAAGGGAGACACCTCCAGCTCGAAGGCCAAGGGACAGAGTCAGGAGTACTGACCGGGGTCTCAAGGAGTTCTGCGCCATTTTTATGCATTTGTGGGAGGGGATCTGTGTTCTGATGTTCAATACATGCCATTCGCGAACTGTGCGTGTGTGCGAGAGGGTAAAACGGCTCCGATTGGTGAAGGTGAAAACGGTTTGTTTTATGAAAAGTATTAAATGGGACACTGTCACCTTCCAAAAAGTTCTCAAATGTAGCCATTTGTGGGTGCAAACAGGGCTGCGGAGTCGGAGTCGGACGGAGTCGGTTGGTTTTGGCCGGAGTCGGAGTCGGTACAATTTTGAACCGACTCGGACTCCGGCTGGCAGGTGTTGGCACGTATGAGCATCGTACTTTCAGAAGTACCTATTTTTAATTTAATGGATCACCAGTGGCGGTGACTTAAGATAATTTTGAAGTCTTCGAATTTTTCACTAAGTTTATTTTCCCATACCATGCATTTTACTAATCATGTGTGTATTCAGTATTACCATGGACGTTATAGAGACAACTCCTATAC
>VOPJ01004439.1:0-10702 GCA_014673585.1 Semibalanus balanoides
AGCCACTGGAGCCCGTCACTGGAGCCGCCACTGGAAAAGCCACTGGAAAAGCCACTGGAGAAGTCACTGGAGGAGCCACTGGAGCCGCCAGCGGAGCCACCACTGGGCCCAACGGAGCCGCTGCAGGAGCCACCAACGGAGACACCGGGCTACCAATGGAGCTGCTACCAAAGGCGCCATTGGAGCCGCCACCGAAGCCGAAACCGGAGCCACCGAAGTCACTGGAGCCACCGACGGGGCCATCGGAGCTCCAGGAGCCGCGGAAGCGCCACTGTAGCAGCCACAGGAGCAGCCACCGGAGTCACTTGACCAGCCACCGGAGCAGCCAACGGAGCCACTGGAGCAGCCACCGGAGCCGCCAACGGAGCCACTGGAGCAGCCACCGGAGCCGCCAACGAAGACACGACCAGCCACCGGAGTCGTTACCGGAGCTGCCACCGAAGTCACCATAATGATCCAGCAAGACCACCACACCAAGCCCAGTACAGGGACCGTTAATCCGTAAAAGCCAGAGAAGTTGACTGAATAATCGGCTTACATACATAACCCTCCATCCACAATACAATTCGCTGTACTTGTCAAAGCCAGTCATCAACCATTCGTCGGTGGCGATTGTTTAAAAAAAAAACGTTTAAAGGAAACAGTTCACCTTGGAAGAGAAGCTAGAGATTAGTTATCATGTTATTAGTAAGTCATACAAATATATATTCACGCGGAAAAAGCAAATTAAAATGTCAGATATTTGGTTCAAATTCATACTTTTTTATCTCTAAATAACGCGAAATATGCTTGCTAAGAAGCACGTATGTCATCAAAACGCCATCGATTTGGAAGGATCGTGGTGCATGCAAGACAGTACTTGCCTAAGAACTTGTTGAAGTTGCGGGGAAATGCAACGTTTTTAGAACCACGGAGATTAATTCGAAGTCAAATCACGTGCTTATTCTTTGCCGTTATTTGTGCTTATCCACGGAGAAGTTTCCGTGGTGCATCTATGAACGATAAAAGTTATGTTTAGCTGGGTTAATTATTTCAACTTAGCCTATACCATGTATTCTTTACGACAAAATTATCAGTGCATTCTTTTGCATAATCAGTGCAGTTGAAACGGATTATCCTGAAACCCATGCCACGCAAGAGCAAGCAATATGAAAGACGGGATTTCGGCCATCTGTTAAGACTAGGTACGTCTGAATAATTTTCGTTGGAATGTTGCTGAGAATAACGTTTTTATAGACGATTTAAGCATCCAAATCACGATAAATCCTCACAAAGTTTATTCTTGCATCCAGGGAATGAGGTACTGAAAAACTATATGTTCTTGCCACGCCCCAGTCAGCCTATATGTTTCAGCAAACCACTTTCCAAAGTCTTACGTCATCTCTACGTCATTATCATGCGTCAAATCAGCCAAAATCAGCCAATCAGCGATTGGAGTTACCGAGTATTCCCGTCCCCGACTTTTAGGCCTGAATATTAAATTAAATCAAACGTTACTTTGAGCATTATTAGTAAAATTATTATATGAATTTGAATATAATAATTTGAATATAATAATTTGAATATTAAATAGTCAAGAGATTTATTTGCAAATGTGACAGCGTCACAAGTCATTTTCGAGTATGCGTCACAACTTGGTTATCTCAACTCAAAACCCCATGTTAAAGGTGAACAGTTACCTTTAAAGGAAACAGTTCACTTCGTCAATGAGGTTTTGAGCTGAGACAGCCAAGCTGTTCCTCATACACGACAACTACTTGAGAAGCTTTCGCATCCTCATAGAAACTCCTTAATTAGTTAATATTGAGTTCTACAAGTCGGGACCTGTATACCAAGTAACTCCAGTCGCTGATTGGATGATGTGGGCTGATTTGACGCATAACTATGATGTACAGATGACATAAGACTTGGGGAAAGTATTTGATAAAACAAGAAGCAGACAGTGCTGGAAAAAATATACTGTTTCAGTATATCATTCCCTTGATTGCAAGAATGAACTTTGTAAGGGAGTTATCGTGATTTTGATGTTCAAATCATCTATGCAACGTTATTTTCAGCAACATTCCTAGAAGAAAAAAAAATATAATAACACGGATCATTGTATAACGGATGGGATTCTCAACGAATTCGGGGACTATTTGGTAACCTGGCGGCGGATGGCCTAAACTAAAACGACATAGGATGGCGACGAATTTCCCCACGTCCGCTGTACAATCGTACGTATTTTCCCGTGGCTCTCTTCGTGATTTACGCAAATATTCACTTGTTTGAGACGCTGAAAGTATGTGATCCGTTTTCACGCCACCTTGCAGTATCATGCAGTTTATTAGGTAAATCAAATATGCGTCTGCTTTTTCTTGTAGGAAGGTAAAACGCAGCTGGAGTGGTGGACTGTGGTTTGCGGGTCGTCGCTTGTGCACTGTAGTCGAATGGCCCCTTAGCAGCAAAAGGGCTTCCTAGGAAGGTCGTAGGGGCCCCTGGCAGGTCGGAGGGCCCCTGGGCAGGTCGGAGTGGCCCCTGAGAAGTCGGAGGGACCCCTGGCAGGTTCGGTGGGGCCCTGGAGCAGGTCGGAGTGGCCCCTGAGATGTCGGGTAGGGCAAAAGCAGACAGCGCAGTTTCCTTACCAGGTCGAAGGGGGCGCCTGAGCAGGCTAGAAGACCCCTAGTCAGACCAGAAAGGCCCCTGAGAAGTCAAAGTGGCCCCTGTGCCAGGTCAGAGGGCTCTGGACCCAGGACCAAAAAGGGACCCCCTGGCGGGTCAAAGGCCGTGAACTATGTCATATGGGCCCCTAAACCAGTACGGAGGGAGCGGACCTTGTCATCAGTTCTACTGGCCCTTTCAACGCTCGGGAATGAGCCCTTTCCGAGCCCCCCCCCCCCCCTGCGGTGAAAAAATCTGACTACGTGCCTGGTTTAAATCCAAGCACAATTGTCAAACCAAAAGTGGTGTATGGTGTATGCTGATTGCTGCTTAGTGTGCATGAGCATTTGGATACTTAGCCCGCGCCGTGCCGGTGCTCGGTGCCACCTTCGCCGTGCCGTGGTGGGGGGGTAGCCCCACCCCCTTGCTTTTAACTCGGCTTCTATGGGGACGACGCTGATGGTGGCGGCGTCCCATTGAAGCCGCCGCCAAAGAGACCAGTGCCAAGGTGAGACCGTACGCGAGGTACGGTCTATGCATAATGCATATGGGCTTCGCCGGATGGCGGTGACTGGAAAAGTTGTCTGCAATTGATGTGTAGCACCTCACATGGTGTTTGTTTTCCTGTAAACCACGGGAAAATGGCCTTAGTGGTCTTTTTTCCAATCCCGCTAAGCCTCAGTGGACGGGTGCTCTGCGCGATATCCTATGTCAAGTTACTTCCCCCCGATCATCCGCTAGAGGCGCTAGCATCGACTGATGGTCGCTAACATCAAAGTGACGACACGGAGACTCCAATCCGTAATACTATAATATGTGATAATAACATTGTTTTACTAATAGTGACGAATACTTAGAGCAAGTACTATAGTGGTTCATGGTTCTCAAAGCCAGGGGTCGAAAAAAGCTCTGTCCTACCAACCTCGTTGGCGACCACTTTGCTTGAACCTGGACGACCACTTGCATGACCAGGGCCAAAATAAGAGCTGCAGTACTAAATCTCCAACCCTAACCTCGAACACACCGGTATCCAAGTTACTACCAGTTAAACCTTCAGAAACGCTATTGATGACATAAATTCAAAAAACTTATGAAACTTTGTTTTTTTGCCCCGGGACCCTGCGGCGACACTTGTGCGGCGACCATCCCTGCGGCGACCACTTTTTATATGGAATGTTCGTTGGCGACCACCTTTCATTTTTTCGACCCCTGCTCAAAGCGTTGTATTTTCTGACATCTTCAACAAGTACTTGGGCAAGTATTGTTTTGTATGCACTACGTTCCCTCACAAAATCGATGACATTATGAGGTCATTGCGTGATTCTTAGCAATCTTATTTCGCATTATTCTGAGGAGGTAAAATATTAATTTGAACCAAATAGCTGATATTATAATTTGCTTTTTCCGCGTAAATCTTGATAAATTGCTTTTTCCGCCTTATCCATCAGGGATCAAACAATCTGTTCCCTCAGGGATCGAATAGCCTGGCCCATCATGGATCCAACAGCCTGATTCATCGTAAATTGAACAGCCTAACCCATCAGGGATCGAATAGCCTGGTCCATCGGGAATTGAACAGTCTGTTCTATCAGGAATGGAACAGCCCGGTTCATCGGGGATCGCTTCGAAGCCCCTCTCCCCAGAAGTGATTCGGCGTGCAGTGCAAAGCCGAGATGTGCTCGATGCGGGCTCACGAAGCGTGTACCGCAGTCGAAAACTATCAGGCATGCTGTGTAAACTGTGAATCGGGCAGCGAGTGGACGACTACAGACCTAAACTGTGAATCGGGCAGCGAGTGGACGACAACAGACCGAGCGGCACAGGTATTACAAGTGTTTCGACATGTGATGTTGTCTCTACTTTAGAACAAATGGTCAAGAACTAAAAAGTGTTCTAGGCCTGCGAAACCCCGTTAGATAGTTGCTTTAGCCTGAGTAGGGCTAAAGCAATTATCTAACTGTGTTGTTTATCCTTTTGTATTTAGGGATCATATTGCAAATATTATCAAATGTGTGCTGTAAGTAAGAAGCCTAGTACAGAACATGATAACACTGCTCTCATATCAATGTTTTGCTGCATTCATGCTTTTTCAATATACGCAGTGAATATGACTCAACATGAGCAGACTTCCCTGATACATTTTTTGTTGTCAGCAAATATTTTGTTACTTATACTTATGCATCTTTATATGTTGAACAAAATGATTCGACAGTGAAAGCAGCTTAAAGAAAATAACAAACACTTTCACTTCTTGGTAGGTAATCATGTAACCTTTCTCTCCTCCGTTCCACCTACGCCATTACCGCATCCATCAGTAGCCGAGCTGCCGCTCGCTCTAAAGATTTCCGCCCGTCAGCACACACAAAGGCCTCCTCTCTACAAAGCTCGCTCACTTCACCTGCACACTCCAAGCCGTTTAGCCCATCTGCATTCGTCTAGCCTTCGCGGCTGGCTGGTCCGCCACGCCGCTCCGCCGCACCGGGCGGGCCCTTTAAAAATGGCCGACGCAGCGCAGTGCTCCGGTAGTGACCGGGCGCAATATGAGCGTGACCGCGCGGCATATACGGCCCTTTAAAAATGGCCGACGCACTGCGGTGTGTTGGTAGTGACCGGGCGGCAGACGAGCGTGGCCTGAGGCACGCGCGACGCCACCAGATGACGCTAATAAGAGCGGACGGCACGCCGACGCTGCGCTGTGCCGCCCCTGCCTCCGGCGAAAAATACCCGGCCCTCGGGCGTGTGCGGCGCCAGCAAACGTGATCGGAAACTGTACTGTGTTTATGGCAGAGTTAGCTTCAGACAGCCCAGCTCGGACCACACACATAATACGAGCAGTCACGCCACACGGCCCTGATATGTAGTCTAAGTTGAACGCATCATCTTAGAGAGTTGTTTGGCTGTTTTGTAGTCTGTATATGTCTATCAACGTCACTTTCATTAAAAGAGCTGGAACTAAACGTAGAGGCTAAGGAAAACGTGATCAAAACATGGCCTGCTGCAAGAAACTAGGGGAAGGACTGGCTTTTCGGCAACAAGCGGGGACACCGAGCTGGAGTTTCGTCTGCTCGTCTTGTGCTTGCTGCTCTCGGGCAGGATTAAGCACATTACAGTCTAACTAGTAAGGCGCCGTAGTTGGCGATGAACGAGCGAGCGCAAAATAAATATGCGGTGAATTTAAACTCAATCACGCAAGTAGTTTCTAGGATGCAAAAAAGGTGCAAGCGTGCGTACGTGCAGAAGCATCCCACCCCTGACTTGTGGAAAGGCGGTAGCCGACGGGTTCCTACTTCTTAACCGCACACTAAATTCGAACACAATCAGCCCAGCCGTTGCGGAGTTTTGCGACAAAACAAATTTCAACACCCCTCACGCGGCACGCGCCACGCGCAGTGCTGGTCACCCACATGAGTCGGTTCTGGTATCAAACAGGGTAGGTTGGATGGGGCTGCTCAGCAAAGAAGACCGCTCGTCAATCGGACGTGCTGTTGCAAAGATATGAGCTCAAAGCTTCGCTACGGGTCGGGTTGGGTCGGGTCGGGTCGCTCATATTCATATTTTTCCCATACCTATACCACAGATAGACGAGCGAGCGCGAAGCGCTCGCTCGTATTAAAAGCAATGTTGCTCGGAAGCGTTAAGTCTACTGATAAGGTTAAGTCTCTGACTTGGGTATCTTTGTCAATTTAAAGAGCGACACGTCCGCACGTGGAGAGCGAGCACGAAAGACTAAACGAAAAACATTTTGTTCTCAGGCCTGAGGGACAGACCCGAGACCTGATTGGTTGGAACAATACTGGTTCTGATTGGGTGAAAGATGGACCAGTCAGGGCCAGTCCCACAACAGCCGGGCATCTGGTCCGCCGGGCTGACGCGATGAAACCAGTTCCGGTGGCGACGGCAGTACTCGGGTCACAGTTCACAGTCACAGGGTCACAGCTTACAGTCACAGTCACAGGGTCACAGGTCACGGTCACAGTCGCAGTGTCAGCGTCTCGTCGGCCGATCGACTCGGATCCTGCCGCTGACAAAACGGCTGGCACTGTTCCGGTGTGGGGTGCTGGCAGCGGGAATCGGCCGGTCAGGTCATGGTGTCCTGTGCCCAGCTCACATCGGTTGGTACCGATACCGATGTGAGATACCGATACCGATGTCAGTGGCCAGTGGGCACCACAAGTCCTTCCATGCTAAAGTTTTAACTGGCTGACAAGCGCACTTTTCCTCGGTCGAAATTAAACGTATTTAGTTTCTGCAGGCACGTTTCGCCTTCCACCCGACTAACGCAACTCATTAAAGAAAACTAAACACTTCTTTTCTCCTGCTCGTGCGTATAGGCTTTCAACGTAGACGTTTGAGTTGATTTCATTTCCCCTCCCGGCATTCCGCCCACGTGCGCGCTGGCTGGGCCCGACCTCCATTAATGAAGCTCTCATTCTCCGCACATAAAACTGTCGGGGACAGCCACTGGGCACGGCTGCGTCTGGTTTGGGAAAGGTGGGTCACAGGCTACGAAGGAGCTGTGGCTGTCAGAGCAAGTTTAGACAATCCAGACAGGTAAAGAATAATTATACATGATGTTGTTCAGATGCTTAGCACTGGGGCCAATGCACTGAAATAGCAGGCTTGAAGAGCAGGCTGAAAAGATTGTAGGTTTCTTAATGCGACCAAAACCCGTTTTCCAAAACGCGAAAAATATCGATGTAGTTTTTCCTTCCCAGATCCTGAAAATACACACCAAATGAATAAGTTGTTTTCTGGAAGATCTTCCCATAGTGAGTCACGGTGCGATAATTAGCCGTTTTCACGCATGGCTTTTTTGCGCGTTAAATGTTTTTTAAAAACATTTTAAAATGTTTTAAAAATGTTTTAGTTGAAAGTTTAGTATACGTATCCATTCCTTAGTACTGAATTTTGCAAAGATTTTTGTCTCTGGAAATGGTCTCTTAATAAATTTTTTAATATGTTGGTAAGAATAAGTATGATAAAATTGCGGTTTGGTGGCGCTCAAGATTCTCAGCAAGATTATTATGCATAGGTTAATTGTGATGCGAGATCTTCACGTACTGACTTTTCAAAGACTCCGAAACATTTCTAATCTCGGGCACGATTATGGCCGCATCAACAACCGAAGCTCGGCCCCTTCATCTCATAATGGTCGCCGGAAGCGAAGTCCGTGGTCTAGCGCATTATTGGCTCATGGCGAAGGCAGACCTCCGTGATCCATGAGCTGCCAGATTGGAGTAATAGTATGCGCGGTATGCTTCCACCTGAAGCGAATGGACTCTAAACGCATTTAACTCTTTTAGAAACGGACAATTTTGTATCATAATCTTGTAATGAAGCTCTTTCATGTTTCCATTAATCTTGAATAATGATAATCATCGCCTAAATCAGTAATTTATTTTTTTTCTTTGGAATATAATCGTATAAACTAAACTCTTGCATTAACTTTTCAAAAACATTGTAAATGTTCTTAAAACATTTCGCGCAAATAATCCATCGTGAAACGGCTACTTGTCAACTGTTCTGCGTTGGTCTCAAACGTTGAAAGCCCTTTCCAGGTGGTCTGGAGATAAAAGGATGGCTGTTTTCTCCTTGTAACTACAACCACTAGTAGGAGTGCGAGTGCGGAGTTCGGAGAAGCTGCGAGAGTGCGAGAGTGCGAGAGAGCGAAGGAGCGAGAGAGCGAGAGAGCGAGTGCGAGTGAGAGAGCGAGAGCGAGACCCTGTCACCCTCTTCTCGTCCCATCCCCTCTCTCACTACGTATCTATAACATCCACTCTCGACTTCGCTCTCGCTCTCTCTTTCTGGGTCAAACTTGGGGTCACACTGCATCAGACATTTGACTGGATCCGGGATCCAGCTGAGCTCTGGATATCTGTGTCCTGTGTCCCGGGATCCACATGAGATACCAGATCCACGTGCACAATAAGCCGAGGAATCCACAAAGATTTCATAGCCTGATATATTGTATGCCTAGAGATCCAACTTCGGGATCCAGGCACACTGGTGAGCACCTTCTTGCTAATTTTATAATATTGGCAAATAAATTACAATGTCTATGTTTGCTAATAGGTACAACTTTCGAGGTAATTTGCAGGTTCACATTATCTACATAGTGCAGACGCAAAATGGAGACCACAAATTTTGATGTCAGTCCCTGCATCATGTGTTTCAAGATCTAAGGCTCGTTTTTAATTAGAGACCCACTGCTGAGATTAAAAATCCTGAAGCATTTTACGCCGAGGGATCCAGAAGGTTCCCAGATCCTCATGTTTGTTATGCTGAGAGATCCGCTGGGATCCCAGATCCAACTTCGGGATTATTTTGCAGATTTACGGGCTCGCTCGTCCTTCGCCGATTAAGGCGTCTTACTGGTACTCATAAGCACGATCAGTTCTGATTGGGACATGCATTACCGTGAGGAAAGATACCGGATGCGCGGGATATCACTTGTATGTTGTAGTTTAAATACACTTCAGAGCTTGACTGGGAAATAGGGCTCATCGACCACACATACCCTATTTCAAATATTTTCAGAGCATGAGTGGCTTTCTATACTGACCTGCTGTGTAGTGGCACTCTGACAAATCGCACCTACTTCTGTCGAGTTGTTACCGGATGACAGCGGTAACTGAGAGCCCGTTATTGACCTATCTGCGAGAGTGGCCTCTTGAAACTTTAATAACGACAAGACGGATCGGTCGTTGCCGGATCAAGGTACGTAGTACGTACAGACTAGACACTGGCAAAGCTGACACTGGTAGAGTTGCATTGCGAGTGGTGCAAGACAAGTTGTGTAATTATTTCGGACTGGTGTGTTTATCGCCGGGATATTGTGCTCATTTAGACATCGGACTCTTACAGTCAATCAAACTCCTTGTCATCTTACAGTCACTTTGCATAAATGGCAAACATTTTATTTGTAAATCGCGTTATGATTTTGTTTAATCTGATCTGGGTGCTAGGTAATTGATGTTTAAAGGAAATAGTTTACCTTCAACATGGGTTTTGAACTGAGATAGCAGTTTTGTAGCGTGTTGAAAAAACTAACTGCAGTTTCTGGGCCTGAAAGGGCTCTCCAGCCAAATATATTTGACTTTTTGTCGAAGGATTGTGGGCTAACACTGGGCAGAGGCCTATACAGAATCTTTACGCAACTATACCTTCGAATCCGATTGGCTGAGCAGTTGACGTTGCTGCAGAGTAGCATTAGTTTTTGATGAATTAATAATTTAACGTCCCTCTGTCCTGAATCGGCGCGATGTATTGCCTATTTTTGTTCATTATGAAAAGAAGTTGTATTTGAAAATAATTAATCAGAATTGTGTCTTAAAAAAAACTATTTCCTTTCAATAGTTGATGCGCAAACGATACAACCCCAGGCAAAGTAGATCTTGTTATAATTGATGTAGTGCTGTCGAATAAGTAATAACAAAGCTTAAAAAGCTGGTTGGTAAGCAAATCGTGGCTGCTAAGACCTTCTTCAATCAGGTAAAGAGTCATAAATCCAATCCGTTCATGTTCATGTCATCTTAATCTAGTAAGCGCTGTCCGGTGAATCCGCATCAACAGCTTTCTACCGTGCTATATATCTGTCTGTGTCTGTCGATTGAGTACAACGGTTTACTCCCGAATAAGAGCTACTTTTTAAAACAAACCACAAACAGCAAGCAAGGGTAAATAGTCGGTTGACTCACCATGGTTGCATCTTGCAGTCTGGGGAAAACTTGGAAGATCAGTACGCATCATGACACTGTTGATTGCAGCAGAAGCAACAAAAGATGACTTCACAGCTCAGAAGTCCCGGACTCACTCGAAGCTGTCTCGGATACTGGCGCTGTTATCACTGTTCAGTGTTCACGGGTCATATTGTGTCGTGTTACGTTTGGTGTACGTTTTTCGATCAACATAGGTATTCGTCCAATGTAATATTTCTGTATCAAAGAACGTATATCAAGTTTGTACTCTCGCCACCAGTGTCTATCGCTCAATCGAGACATGCGCCCGTCGACCACAGTCACGGTCATAGAATGCTAGGTAAAGCGGAGACGGCGCTTCAACA
>VOPJ01004440.1:0-10713 GCA_014673585.1 Semibalanus balanoides
CTGCTGCTGCTGCTGCTGCAATCCACCAGCTGCTCCTACACACACACACCGCCATTTCTGCGGCTACCTGTAGCTCCTGCTGCTCCTGCTACTCCTACTACTCCTGCTACTCCTGCTACTCTTGCTACTCCTGTTACTCCTGTTATTCCTGCTACTCCTGCTGCTCCTGCTACTCCTGCTACTCCTGTTACTCCTGTTATTCCTGCTACTCATGCTACTCCTGCTACTCATACTACTCCTGCTACTCCTGCTACTGCCTGCTACTCCTGCTACTCCTGCTACTCCTGCTACTCCTGGCTGCTCTTGCTGCTCCTGCTGCTCCTGCTACTTCTGCTATCCTGTTTACTCCTGCTAGCTGTAATCACCTGCTGCTCCTCAACATACACCACCGCAATCTGCTGCGGCTAACTGTAGCTCGCTGCTACTCCCTGTTACTCTGCTACTCTGCTACTGCTGCACGCTGCTGCTGCAAATCCACCTGCTTGCTCCTACACAACACCCACGCCATTGCTGCGGCTACCTGTAGCTCCTGCTGCTCCTGCTACTCCTACTACTCCTGCTACTCCTGCTACTCTTGCTACTCCTGTTACTCCTGTTATTCCTGCTACTCCTGCTGCTCCTGCTACTCTACTACTCCCTGCTGCTAACTCTGCTACTCTTTGCTACTTGCTGCTGCTGCAATCCGACACTGCTGCCTCCTCCACCACACCCACCGCCCATTGCTGCGGCTACCTGTAGCTTCGCTGCTCCTGCTATCCTGCTACTCCTACTAACTACTGCTTTACTCTCCCTGCTCTCTGCTGCTCCTAACAGCACACCACCGCACATTGCTGCGGCTACCTGTAGCTCCTGCAACTCCTGCTACTATCCTGCTATCCTGCTACCTACTCCTGATACTCCTGATGGTCCTGCTGATTGTATTACCACCACTGCCAGTCGGTCGTGTCGTCAGAGGGGACCTGCTACAGGTGGGCTGACAATCCACCTGTAACGCTTTTATTTATCATTACATTAAATCGTTCTAAAGTGAGGATTTACAAGCGGGGATTAAACGTTGACTGAGCTACGGATCCGAGTTGAAACAATGCTTAAGTTTCTTTAACGCGGCTTAGTTGTATTAAAAAAGTTTGATGAAGTCCACGAAGTCCACGAAGTCCACGAAGTCCACGAAGTCGATGAAGGCGGCGCTATTTTCTCACAACAGCCATTGTATACATTTGACTTAGCTTAAAACAGTCATTACCTCGGCAACGGAGGAGAACTATGAATAAGACACAGTTAAATAATTAATCAGGCATTTCATAATAGTTATGGTATAAAACCAAACTAATTAGTGGGTGACTAACTGGCTAGTATTTTATGTTTGACTATGACATAAGTGTGCGCTGCTGATTGCATGATGTATTTTGGTTATCTATGGTTGCATGACTGCGTAATGTATTGGTGGATGTAAATAGACCCCCGGTGGAATCCTGGGCAGCACACAAATAAACCCAACTCGTCATCTTGGCTGCTCCCTTCAATGCAAATATTCAACAAATGCAAATGTGTATAAAACACATTACATCCTATGGTCTAATATTTCAATGCAATGAGCTGATACATCTTGAATATAGGTTAGCACAGTGGCACACAGATAAACCTATAATAGCCGTTTTCACGAAGGATTTATTTGTACCCGGTAGTACCCGGTAGTACCCGGTAATATTGAGTGCGTTTTGGGTAATTGAGTCTAGGAAAACGGCTTTTCCCATTTTTTTTTGTATCAATTGAAGCTTTATAAATTCATATACAAGTATCTGCTCCTACAATGCGAAATTTCCCGTTAGTTTCAAATTCATAAACACATATTACCGGGTACTATCGGGTACAAATAAATCCTTCGTGAAAACGGCTAAGAATTGTTTTCCAGATTTGCTAAGCAACTCTGAATTATTTGTGGTGCCCTATTTCACCAGCACCACGAATTTCTTCAGCTCTTCCGGCGTAGACGCCTCAGTGGCCGGTGTAAAATGCGGCGTGTCACATGCAGCAGCCGTTGACAGCAGCTACCCAGTCAGCTCGAGCTGCACAAATCAGCCGCACTCGACAGTGACAGTAGGCGTCGTCCGCGTGATGGCGGCCACGTGAGCTGAATGTGCGCTGCGCTACCGCAGCACTCGGCTCGGCCTGCTGGACGTGTTCGGCAGGCCAGACGAGTGCCTCCTCACACTCTGACGTCACTCAGCTGGCCCCCTGACGTCACTCGACTGCCACGGCCAGCTGCGTGTCGCACTACAGACGCACCGAGCCAGCCGAATGACCGCTGCAGTGGAGGCTCGCAGCTTTGATGTTTTGTTGCGAAGTCTGTTGCTGAGCCTTCTTGCTACTGCTCTGTCAAACATATTTGCAGACAATCAGTGATGGAAAATACAATCAATGAGACACAAAAGTTCTCTATTAAAAAAACACGTAACGGTGCATTATAAATTGCCAGCTATATACAAACTTTATCTGCGCCGTACACGCTGCTAGCCTAGCGTTTTATTCCAACAGCAAGTTTGATAATACAATGTAGACGATTCAGCACATGACAAACTTGCTGCACTGAGTGAACGGCTTTGAACAACTTTTGACATTATGCTTCATGTCAATTCCTAGACTAATTAACTCAAACTGACTGCTAATTTCACACGTGTCCAGATGTTCAGCAGACTACGCAATGTTGTCTTACTGCGTCGTAGCATTCTTTGACCACGAGCTGGAATCCGCTGGCCCCGTCATCCGGCTCTCCTACGCCAATATGTCTGATGTGCTGAAGCCATCTGTTACCGAAATGACTGCAGTTCATGGCTTCCAGCCGCACGCACCTGGGTGTGCCGTGACGGCCAACCGTGCGACGTATGCCTGCTAACTTTAATGAAACTTCACCGAATTACAGAAAATAGCTGTCCATCGCCGACAGAGCACGATTTTCAAAAGGACATGAGGCTGCATCAGCGTAAAGTAAAGGCGAAGGTTTAGTGACCAACACATGCACGCAAGCTTTGAGTGTCAGAATGGTAACTACTTCCAGATGGCTGATGACTAGAACTGCGTGAGCTGCTTTTGCGTACATGGGTGTATGAGTAGCTAATGATTTGTAAGACCAGAGGTGCAAACAGTGTCACGACTGTTACGAACACAAGCTCAACATGTTTCACAATGATTCTCAGGGTGATTTACGAGTATATCTCCAACTTTTAAACATCATTAAATCAATGAGGTGCAGTCAATGGTAGCATACAAAGTTTATTTGACACAAATAATTCCACCGTCACCTTACATTCGCCTTGTATAACTTGACTCCATGGGAATAAAATATGTAGTTTAATGGTTTATTATGGTGCTTTAGGTTGTGTTTTGACCGTCACACTTCCGGCGAGGTTCCCTGGAATCTCCGTCGGGAATTTTACTCTACTGCCGTTGGGCAATGTACATTTTCATACATTGGTATTTCTGTTAACTATTTGCTACAGGAATCGGTAGAACACAGGAATCGGTGCTACAGGAATCGGTAGCTTCTACCGTTTTCCCCGCGGGAATTGACGGGTCCGAACACAGCCTTAAGCGATTTCTCCAGCTAAGCCCCCACCCCCGCCAATAAACTTGTATGGTGAAGCTACCTACACCCTGCACTCTTGAGCTCTTAAATCTGCGCCATATTTTTTTTGTCATTTTGGACAAGCTATTGAAAATGAGCCTTAATTAAAGATGGCCTAGCCCTTGTCTCAGCTTTACCTGTTGCATCACCAACGGCCTCTGTAGAAAACTTGTCCCAGAATGGTTTGTTAACTCGCAGTTTCTCGCCGAATTCCAGTTAGCACTCAGCATGTCCCCTTTGAGATGTGCTCTTTCAAATACTGCTGTTTCCCTTTCCAAGGACCAGAAGTAGCATCCAAATGACACAAATTGCCATCACTATGTCACGAGAGCTCATCGTGATTATAAGCAACTAAATTAAGATATCACGACTAACGCAACATCACCCAGCCGCATTTCAACATACAGAATGAAAACCATCGATGGTTTAATATTAACAAAACCTGCCGCGACTCTCAAAACAGACATTTGTATTTGCAGCTCATCGGAAAAAAACATGAAGGAAATTTTGCATGTCGCTATAAGTGTCACCTTCACGCATTTGTCGCATCCGAAGTTCGCCCACTTTGTCACAGTCATAATGGGAGAAAATATGTCGACTTGCCTTGTGAGTAAGATTCTGCAGCGCTCAGCCACTGTCTCTCGAATATTTTTGGAATGGTAAAAAAACATCACGTGTGCAACACTTGACATTATTTGAATAGCACCAAAATAGTTAAGTAATAACCAAATATTTTCTGATTTCCCCAAAAAAACTTAGCATTCCTTTACTATTGTGTAATAAGTTATAATCATTTCGAAATGTCACATCAGCTCATTTACATTGCCGTATCTGTCACCTTCGCACGTGGGCAAGTAGGTCAGATTTTGCACCTCTGTCAGTAAAACCCCCTGCGTGTTCATTTGTCCGGTGTAAGTGAACGGCTCAAGAGCTTAAATTGACATTGCTAGATAATATGCAACTGTGCCAAGGAAATATTATCCAATCCTAGTACCCCTTGCGTGTGTAGTGTGTCAAGCAACCTAAGCCGGTAATATACATAACCCTAAGCCATCTGTTGCAGTTCTATAAAGCGTCGTGCTACTTCTCACTTTACAAATTGTGCAGTCTTTATTCTACATTACGCCATGTGTTGTCCATGGGCATTGTCAAACAATATATTCACTATTGTATGATTGCGAGGCATGGCACATGCCACTTTTCATGGTTCTTGGCTCGCATAATTTGCAGTGTCCTGAGCTATTACGAAGCCTGCCATCACGGTCATTTGTATGATGCTACTTTATTAACCGATTCAATGGCTGCATATATCAATATGTCACAGAGTGATAGCTAGTTTTCTGAATCAGTTTTGCTTCTTGTCGGTACTAAGTGTTCATGGCTTTTCCTAGGAATTGCAGTGAGTCCCACGCCCGCTGTCGCGAAAACATCCTGATATATATCACTAGGTATTGCTTCCAATATGTCCAGCTTGCTGAACAGGCTCTAGAGCCTAATGGATGCGGGTAGACCAAGAAAGGTATCATATCTGATCAAAGGCTGTAGAGCAGCATGCCTGTCTGCTCGACAATCTCTTTTCGACGCTGGTCTTTGAAGTTGTGCGACGGCGTAAATTGGCCATCCTATATTGAAGAGAGGCGTTTTAAGGCAGTCCTGGGGAGGGGAGCGTTCGAGCAGTGATGTGGGGCTCTATGTTACTGGGGCTCTAAGTTTGTAATGGCTCTATGTGCGTCGGCGTAAATTGGCCATCCTATACTGAAGTGAGGCGTTTGAAGGCAGTCCTGGGGAGGGGAGGGCTCGAGCAGTGCAGTCGGGCTTTATGTTACACGTTTCTCTCACAAAGAGCACCCATAATTAGCATGACAAGGGAGGTTTAATAACATGTTACACGATTTCAGGGGTTTATTTTTACTCACAAATCTGTATTCTAGATCAGTGATCATTCACGGATCACTCATTGTATATGACTACCAGACATGTGCCTGGATCCGGGATCCAGCTGAGATCCGGATCCTTGTGTCCTGTGTCCTGGGATCCACATGCCATGGGACACAATATCCAAGTACACAATAAGCGGAGGAATCATCGAATATCCCAGATCCTGATATATTGTATGCCGAGGGATCCACTGGGATCCCAGATCCAACTTCGGGATTCAGGTGCACTAGTAGGTAACTACTTCCGGTTAATTCTATAATATGGGAAAGTCCATTACAATATCTATATTTGCTAACGTATACGTACAAGGTAATTTTCCGGTACCAATTATGTACATTGTGCAGTACATAGTACATACTACATTAGATACGCAAAATAAAGACAATTTGTATGCCAGTCCCTACATCTTGTGTTTCAAGATATGAGGCTCGATTTAATTGAGAACCAACAAGATCCCAGATCCTGAAGCATTTTACGCCAAGGGATCTAAGAGGAATCTAGACTATTATGCATTTTACGATTATTTTATGGATCCACTGAGATCCAAGATTTGCATGCGTATTATGCAGAAAGATCCATTGAGATCCCATATTTTACTTCGGGATCCAGGCACAATAAACAAAATGTTACATGATTTAAAGTATCAATATCTTGGTGCAATAAGTTGCATAACGAGATTAATACCATGGGAATCATATATTTTTAGTGAGCATGACCATATAAGCCGTTTTCACGAAGGATTTATTTTTACCCGGTAGTACCCGGCAGTACCCGGTAATATTTCATGCGTTTTCGGTAATTGAGTCTAAGAACACGGGTTTTTCCGGTATTTTTGGTATCAACTGAAACTTAAGGAATTATAAAGTTTCAATTGTCAGAAAAAAGGAAAAGCCGTGTTCTTAGACTCAATTACCCAAAACGCACGCAATATTACCGGCTACTACCAGGTACTACCAGATTTATTTTTACCCGGTAGTACCCGGTAGTACCCGGTAGTACCCGGTAATATTTAATGCACTCTGGGTAATTATGTCAAAGAACACGGCTTTTCCCGTTTTTTTATTATCAATTGCAACTTTATGAATTGTAAAGATTCAATTGACACCAAAAATATCCGGGAAAAGCCGTGTTCTTAGACACAATTACCCAAAACGCACGAAATATTACCGGGTACTATGGGGTACTACCGGGTAAAAATAAATCCTTCGTGAAAATGGCTATTACCATACCCAAGTCTATGCATTTTAACGCATATTAAAATTTCTTTGTATATACATATATGATACTGTCTCAATTTCCTGGATTATAGTTTAATGGCAATACTGTTTATTAGTCAATTGTTATATATTATCGCACTAATACAATTCATCAGAAACATGACATGTCATGAAAAAAAAACAGACAAAAAACGCATGGGTTGACTCGTTTTTGTCGCTTTCCTCGAGTTCTTCAGGAAAGGCACAACATAGCAAATATGTCAGAAAACGCACACACTGGTGTATGTCTTATCCAAATTATGATAATTTCATCTGATCATAACTGAATGGTTTCATGACAGTAGCTGCCGACAACTCCCTAGCACAGGTGACCAGGGCTGGGCTGTCGGCGGCACGGACAGGGCCAGTCACGGGGCTGGGATGGCTGCGTCGCGTGTGGCCTGCCATTTTCGGCGGTCTGAGCTGACTCCAATCAGCGAGCGTGTCAGAGCGAGGCGGTACAGCGTGTCAGAGCGAGGCGGTACAGCGTGTCAGAGCGAGGCGGTACAGCGTGTCAGAGCGAGGTGGCACAGCGCGCCACTCAATGGTGACGGAGTGTCGGCCACATTGACTGCGCCGTCAACCGAGTCTGAACAGCAGCCACATTGACTGCGCCGTCACCGACTCTGAACAGCCAGCCCAATTGACAAGTGCCGTCCAACCGACTCGGAACAGCAGCCAACATTGACTGCGCCTGTCAACTGACTCTGGAACAGCACCACATTGACAGTGCCGTCAACCGACCTGAATCTAGCAGTCCACATTTGACTGCGCCGTCCAACCGACTTGAACAGAAGCCACATTGACAGTGCCGTCAACATCGACTCTGACAGCAGCTACATTGACTGCGCCGTCAACCGACTCTGAACAAAGCAGCCACATTGACAGCGCGTCAACCGACTCTGAAAGCAGCAGCATTGACAGCCGCCGTCAACCGACTTTCTTCTGAAGACAGCAGCTAATATTGACTGCGCGTCAACCGACTCTGAACAGCAGCCACATTGACAGCGCCGTCAACCGACTCTGAACAGCAGCCCACATTGACAGCGTGTCAACCGACTCTAAACAGCAAGCCACATTGACAGCGCGTCAACCGACTCTGACAGCAGCACATTGACAGGCGTCCAACCGACTTGAACAGCAGCACATTGACACGCGCCCGTCAACGCCGACTCTTGGACAGGCAGCCACATTGGACAGTGCCGTCAACCGACTCTGAACAGCACAGCCACATTTTTGAACTGCGCCGTCAACCGACTCTGGACAGCAGCCACATTGACAGCGCCGTCCAACCGACTCTGAAACAGCAAGCCACATTGACTGCGCGTCAACCGTACTCTGGACAGCAGCCCCACATTGGACAGCGCCGTCAACCGACTCTGAACACACTGGCAGCATTGACCACCATGTCTGGACTGATCCTGTAATGATGATGATATGGAAACATTGACATGGCCACCAGCCATACTGCTATCCATGGCTCAGTTTACTCTATCATGTAATTAATAATATTTATTTGAGTTGATATACAGGGGCGTAGGAACTAATTTGAAGTTGGGGGGGAGGCAAAAGGCATTTTGAAGTCGATTCTTTCCATGCACCGTCCATAGGCGTTATGCTAAAATCAGAAAATGTTGGGGGGGGGGGGGCAGCTGCCCCCCTGCCCCGTACTCCTACGCCTAATGCTTATATATTATATATTCTGAAAGCGTGCTAGAACCTGACGTGTTTCATTCATTCAAAAATATCAAAAATATATCATTAGTAGTAAACCTCTTAAGTTCTGTCATGATGTAGTGAGTTGCTGATAATTTCGCACTTTCTGGTTTAACTAAATTAAAATAGCATTCTGTTGCCGTGATCAAAACAAACTTAAAAATTAAATGCAGTATGTTTGGATATCAATATTCTCTCAAGGCCTTTGATCAAACCAGGTGGGTGGCAGGTCATTTGACCAAATGGAGAGACCAGAGGCCTATTTCACAAAGAAGTTTGTAATTACATATGTTTGTGATTACAAACGCAAAATAATTTTTACGCTACCTCACACAAAAGCGTTTTTCACAAACATGCAGCACCTGTGTAATTACCGATTGTAAAAAAGTGTGTAAAATAAAGTTAGTAAAACAAGTTTGGTAAAGCAGAAACGCTAATGCTCAACGAACTTTGCAATTACCGGGCCGTAAGAGGGACATCAATGCCTATAAGCTGTTGGCAAAATGATTAGCGCAGACGTCACCGAGGAATAGCTTTTGGATCCCCTGAAGTTTCTGTTTCATAAAATAGATTTGTTATAACTGCCTAATTACGTTATTTTAATTATATCTTTAATATATGTCACTTGCAATAAGTATTTGTTTCAAGTATTAACGACTAATCCCCGATAATGTGGCCCCCGGTGAGCGTCATTTGACCATTTGTCAGTATGAAGCAGATACCTGCGCAGTGGGACGGGTTCTACCCTTATGACATTTTCTATGAGAACAACAACACAGCTGCCTTGAAAGAAAGATCGTTATTTAGTTTTCTCCAACATTTTAAAACTCCTAACCTAGATGATTCCACCGGAAGGGCGAAGGCTCACTGCACAAGACATTGCAAGACCGGCTGAAATATACCGCCATGCGGTTCTCTGCGCGGAGGCGCCCTTCACTCACACCATAGCAATCGGTAGGTCACTGTCACTTCAAAGCTGGAGATCCCTGGCTCGATTCTGGGCTGGGGAAAACAAATTTTTCGGCAGTTTATACTTTATGTATGAACTAACACTTGTCCTAACAACGCTCGGCAACGAAACAACCGCACCAATAAAACGGCCTTAACAGTAAAAAACGTCGACACAAATCGAGGCAGTTTCTGAAACTCAGAACCTCTGGCCACTGAATTTAACAAGTTTGTAATATACAAACATTTCCTCACTGAAGTCCAACCTTTGTGAAATAAAACTCTGCGTTTTTACAAACATTTTTACAAACAATGTTATGTGTAAAATAGTTTGTAAATAGTAAATTAGATTTAAATGCCCTGAGGTTTTGTGAAATCCAAATTACAAACATTTGTAGAAATTCTTTGCAATCACAAAGAAAATCATCTAAATTGCAAACTTTTTTGCTTTGTGAAATGGGCCTCTGATTGGACTTGGCGGCCTGGGCTTGTCTAGTAAACTGGCGCAAAAGCTTACGCCATTTATAATAAAACAATTGATTCATTAGTTGCAGGTTACCTTTCGCACCACTTTTATGTGTTTGATAAAAATCAAATGAATATAAATATATTTATAGATTGTTTCTTGACTATAACTACTTCCAGATTATAAGTTCTTAAAATAATTATGTATATTTACGTAATTTATAATTCTGATCTCCGATCGGTCGTGAGTCACATGGTCGCGATGTCAGGTGGACAAAGTTACTTGAGGTAGTCTCCGGTGGCTCGGTTGACACATTGATTTGTAATCTTGAGATTTTACATGAACATAAGCAGCATGCATATCTCATGCGAACTGAAGTACATGAAACGGATAATGTATCCAGATGTCATTTCATCTTAAATAATGTAGCTTTTCAGAAACAATCATACACTTTTTTCATTTTTAACCTGGTGACAAAAAAAATATTTGTTGTAGTTCATATTGCATTGTAACAAATCGCTGCAGTTAAACAGATCCTGAGGGACGTATTCTTACGAGCTCTGCTTTAACTGGGGAAAGGGGGGGGGGGGTGCAGTGCCGTAAATGGGTGTCTGTCCCCCAAAAACGTAGCCAAGGGGGAGAACGGGAGCCATGCCCCCTGAGCAAATTTATGTTACCCCTGACGTGCCCCCCGCCTCCTGATAAAAATCGTGGCTACGTGCCTGTTTATTCCACCCCTGCCCAGGACGAGTCCCTGCTGGCGCCCC
>VOPJ01004441.1:0-10715 GCA_014673585.1 Semibalanus balanoides
TTACTTATCGGAAGGGTTGTTGGAGAAAAGCGATGTATCCGATGTCTCATTATCCTGATCCTTCTTGGATCCGGACTTGCCCGGGTCGTTCATCACGTAGTCCAGAATGACCTTGGTCGGCGAGCCGTTCTGGTAGATGACTGACGTCCTAATGTCGGACACGTACTGGCTCTGTGAAGCGGTCAACACGTGACGTCACCAAAATGTGGGCTCCTGGTCCGGTCCGGGGGGGCGGGGTCCGGGGTATACATTTTCCTGTCAGTTGTTGCAGGCAGACATTAAATGGATAAGTCATGGACTCATGAGTCTTGGTCATGTCATGATTCATGACAACCAGGGTATGTTATTGATTGTGTAACTAACTCCTGTGATGGTAATGAATGATGTTGGATATATTTTAACACGTGCCCTGGAGGAAGGCAAAAACCGCCAAACCCTTAGGTTTTTCGAGGAAAGCGGGAAAACGGTGGCGCACAACGCCGCGCCGTTTTTTGCACACCTGTTCGAAAATTACCTTCCCATATTATATTATATGTTTGACCTCAAGTCATCTCGTGTCAGGTCACCAGACCAGGTCACGTGATGACTTATGTAAGTTGAATACGTTTGTGGACCACAGGTCATACCACAGCCACAGTTTTGGGCAGATCAGTTTCAAATTTGCAGGCTTTCATATTTCATAAGGTCACCTACAATTTGTTGACGTCGAATTTCTGGTTTTACATGGTGACCTAAGTCTGGCTCAATTTCGTCACCAGCATCCAAAACTTTCTTGCCAATAAATGTCGACAGAATGAAGATACGTGCTTGTCCGGTCGAGACACGTCTCCCAATATGGATCACAAGATTCCCGATATGTAGAGTTTCTGGAGCAAAGTTATAAATGTGGAAAATTTGATGACCTCTTGTGACCACAATATTGACCTGAACTAAAAGAGACTGATGTACTTTCGATAGAGCTTGTCTCAAACTATCTAACGCCGTTTTCTGCTTGTCGCTACGTTGTGTGCTTTCTTAGATCATAGGGGGCGAGATCCGCCCCCTTCCAAGTCGTGTAACAGAGCTGTTACACGTCTATCAGAGGCTCTATCAGAGGCTGTCAGATGCACGTGTTAAAGGGACTGTCACACGCCTTCCGAAACTTGTCAAATAACGCGATGTGGTATTAATCTTAAGTACATTGCTGCGCGGCACGATTATGTAAATTGTTCTCAAAACAGTACTGCAATTTCATAAAAAGTTCTGAGGTCTATGAAGTATTAGGGTGGATGACGTCATATGAAGGAATTTCGGGAAGGGTCAGAGCTTAAAGACCTTCACGCTGAGACTAATATGTAACGCTGTAATGTTAGTGGCCAAATGTAAACAAGTGACTATCATCACATTTAGTAAGAGTGATCGACGTCATCGGCTCTGTGGGTGCGTTCAAACACTTGGGGACTGGGATCTGTTAGCAGAGATGTCAAAATCAAGACGCAGAATGTATTGTGCATGTCGACCTTCGTGGTTGTTTTAACTTATACTATACACAATTGCAATGCCTAGCACGGAAAATGGCTATCTCAACTCAAATCTAATGTTAAGGTGTGACAGTCCCTTTAAGTTGTATTTCATTGTGAAATACTCCGGCAGCTGCCGCCGACATGTCACGTGGGTACATGGATGTGAGTCACCGTCAGCACAGCTACACTGTCATGGGCTGGGCTGTGACGCACATGTTATCGTATGATACTAAACAGCCGAGGCCTGGAGGGAGTGCCAACTGCGCCACACATACGATGTGTCAGTCATCCTAACGAGTCTGTGTAACATTAGCGAGCACGCCCCATCTGTGTAACGTTATAACTGTGTCGAGTCGTCCGACATTGTACATATCTGACCCACATTCTCTGACGCAGGCTTTATTTGTTCAGCGTGTCCTCCGTCTTTGAGGGCCACCGTACATGTGGGAGCCATGTTTTATTGTTCAAACTATGCGGCATCAGTCCATCAATACACATTATATAATTAAAATCATCGGCTATACCATGGGTCGGCTACCATGGGTCGGCTACCATGGGTCGGCTACTGAGGGTCGGCTACTGAGGGTCGGCTACTGAGGGTCGGCTACTGAGGGTCGGCTACTGAGGGTCGGGGCTTATCTGGAGGGTCGGTTCTAACTGAAGGGTCGGCTACTGAGGGTCGCTACTGAGGGTCGGCTACTGAGGGTGCTACTGAGGTGTGGCTACTGTAGGGTCGCTACTGAGGGTCCGGGCTCTGAGGGTCGGCTACTGAGGTCGGCTTACTGAGGGTCGGCTACTGAGGGTCGGCTACTGGGGCGGCTTTACTGAGGGTCGGCTACTGCGGGTCCGGCTACTGAGGGTCGGCTACTGGGGTCGCCTACTGAAGGGTCGGGCTCTGGGTCGGCTACTGAGGGTCGGCTACTGAGGTCGGCTACTGGAGGGTCGGCTACTGAGGGTCGGACTACTGAGGGTCGGCTACTGAGGTCGCTACTGAGAGGTGGCTAACTAGGGTCGGCTAATGAGGTGGCTCTGAGGGTCGCTACTGAGGGTCGGTACTGAGAGTCGGCTATGGAGGTGGCTACTGAGGAGTCGCTTACTGAGGGTCGGGGCTCTGAGGGTCGCTCTGAGGGTCGGCTACTGAGGGTCGGCTACTGAGGGTCGGCTACTGAGGGTCGGCTACTGAGGGTCGCCGTCCCTGGCATGTCCTGATTAACTAAAGCAAAGCTATAGGTGCCCTTTCACATTAGGAAATAATGTTTCAGAACTGCCCGCTCGCCTCCCGACGCAATAAGGGCGTTTTAATTGTAAATAACATTTTGCAACAAGGACAGCAATGGTATGTCGAAGCATGTGAACATATTGCAGATAACTAAGGGCTTTTATCGAAACCTCTCACAAGTTCTGCTTCCGACATGCAAAGCTCCTTCGTCAGCTCGCTCCGTTAAAAACACGATCCTATGACACGTGCAAACCAAAACGATTCCCTGTACAGTATGTCAAAGATGCGCTTGCCTAACGGTGCTACATTTACATGCCGAAGTGCATATAATATTTGATTTAACCAGGCTCATCACTTGTCAAATGTAGAGCTCTCACGAGCTCACACAAATAGACTGATTTGCTCATGACAGGTAATTTTATACGGACAGAAAGATTATTTATCTTGTATTTTGTCCTCAAAAACACTATATGCTAGTCTTTAGCCAGAAGCCAGTAGCCACCCACCATTGTCTTAGTATGTTTTCACTCGACCCTGATAATTATCGGATCTGCAATGACCTGTTTTCATGTTGACACGCAAAGCAGGGTGGCAAAAATTTAATTCGGGCCTGGGGTTAAAATTTGGTTTAAACCATGGGTTTAACCGGCTGGTGTAAATTAAATTAAGCACCTTTCTTTAAGCGACTTTGTATTATAATATTTTAAATAAAACCATTACAGTAAAGCTTGCGTAAATCAAATACTATTTTATATTGATTAACTTGTTAGGTAGTCAAATTTTTAATTCATGATAATATTCATAATTCAATCAAGTTCAAAATATTGCTCGCCTTACACCCGACAATAATTGATCTGAACAGAAATAATCTTTAGAAATATTAATACAGTTTAGGAAAAATTGTGCTCTAGTTATCAGATGCGGCAATCACAAACTAATTCCTCAGCTTCCCAACCAACTGCCATGCTAGCCATCAACAGCACAAGTTAATATTCAGTTCACTTATTATGTATGATAAACAAAACACTAACGTCCTGTTTTCGATAGCTGTTGCTACCAAATGAGCAAGACCTTTAATTCTGCACGCACTACCATGTCTCGAAAACGTTCTGATTGAAGGAATAACTGAAATTTGCATTAGATAGTCTTATTGAATGAGTTTACATTAATTGAATTTGGAATGAAAATAAGACGATTTCATACATCATACTACTTATTCATTATTACCTGGAAGGGGAGTCACTTTGGGGGGAGTTTTTTTTACCCCTGATGATATTTAAACTAATTAACGATTTTTTGTCAACGCAAACTTTTAGTCACTGAGGGAATATTTCTTCACACCTTGCATTTTTTTTTTTATTTCCGCAGATTTTTTTGGAGTAAGCTACGTTAGTGAGTCACTAACAACGATTTTGACAAAAATCAGTAAATTAGGAGACTGTACGAATGTCATGTAATAGACAAATGGATCCGAAAAAGGAGGAGAAGATAGCAAATGTAAGGGCTACAATATGGCTATCTCAGATCTTTGAAGAAGTGATTTTTGACATGCCAAAATGTTTTTCAAAATTTACTTTAAACGACCAAAATTATTATTTTTTATATTAAAAAAACATAATATATGTAAAATACTATACTTTTAACACCATACAAATTTCAAAATGATAGTCTTTATTTTGACTGAGTGATGAATTACGGTATGGTTAACTCGCCGACGTCAAATTGTGAATTTCATGTTTTGTCTTTTTGACCAGATCAGACAAATAAAAGAGCAGCACTGTATTTCGAGAAAAAACGGTCTAGACAAATGTATTAATTTACGTATTAATAATTCAATTTTACCCTTTTGTGACAGGACTTTGACTTTACTTGACTTGTCATTCACGTACCTTAATAGATTGTAAATGAGTATCAATTTCGTGTCCTCACGTAAAACTAGTATGTAACATGGTTGCATGACTTTCGTATAATTTTTGTGGCATAGTGACTTTATGTGACTTGACCTTGACTTGCATTTTGCCAAAATCCCCTATTAGCTCATTCTGGTGTGGTTTCATACATTTTATGAGCATCTGGTTGACCATGGTTTTAACCAGGTTGCTTTGGAATGGAAAATATGGTCTATAGAAATTTTGTCTGTAAATGTTTGACCTTTACTGACTGTGAGCGTCACCACTGAACCTCTAGGGCAACACAAATTATATAGTCGATAATTTTCCTGGGATAATCGATTGCGTTTGGTTCAGCGCGATCGTCTTGATTGGTTTGAGATATCAAGGGGGGGGGGCTAAAAAAAACAGTGATCGTGTTAAGAAAACAACCCAGTGACTGCGGTTAACGTGTGTTGGCTCAAATGACTGAACAGATGAGATCGATTCTGACCCCAGTGAATCCTAAATTGATGATTGATGGTGGTTTAAGCCAGTTTTTTATTCATTAGCGGTTGAACCGCTTAAATTGAATAAAGCTGTGGCTGGAATAATTAAATTTTAAGCAGCCTTTTTCCCAACCCTGCGCAAAGAATTATTTACTTAAAATAGATGCTGCCCATCTTGGATTTGCCATGGTGTGTTAACACGAATATCAGCGACCGGCGCGGCCACCCAGGCTGGATACCGACAGCCGCCATAAGGAATTTGACCGCTCAAGTCAAATTTCAGCTAATTGTACAAAAACTATGTATCTCATCAATTATGTTCCCGGGCATCAGAGAGAAAGAGAGAAAAAAATAAATCCAAACGTGCTGCTTTCACGGTTCTAGCTTTAAAGCTGTGCCCGCGTTTTTAAGTTAAATCCGACATGCTCCTCCAACTTTTACGTTCAATCCGCTGAAAACTGGTCTCTGAGCGGGATCTTGCCCATATTTAATTGGATATATCGAAAAGTATTTGAGTAATCAAATATGTTCGTAGATCCACAAAGACGATACCCGAAGAAACATTTGTATCACTCTGTGCACTCTGCTCAAAATTGTTCCCGCGTTTTAGCGTTGAATGCATAATACCTATATGGCATTGCAATGTGTCACGCGCTACAGGATGCCTCACTTGACGGAGCATTAATTTGGCAGCCTATTTTTAGTCAATCAAATGTTGTCCAATATCAAGCTTAGTTGCCAGATATAGTTGGGGAAATGTACATATATCCATACATATGATATATTCTAGTAGTATATTACTCTAGTAGGAAACTATAGCCGTTTTCACATGAATTATTTTGCGCGAAATGTAAACATCTTAAATTTCTTAAAAAAGTAAACATCTTTAAATTTGCGCGAAAATAAAACATCTTAAGATGTTTTGAAATGTTTTAGTATGACAAATTGAGTATACAATATATTCCAAGAAAAATAAGTTACTGATTGAAGCGATATTATCATTCTTCAAGAGTTAAGGAAACATTAAATGAGCTCATTACAAGATTATGGTACAAAATTGTCCGTTTCTAAAGAACATATAGGTCAAGAGTCCATTCGTTCAGTTAAGCATACCTACTACCAGGGGTGGAACTTTATATCTCTTGGGGAGGGCCCGAGCCCCTCCCCCCAAATGATTTTCAAATGGGGGGGCCACACAGATTTTCAATGATGGGCAGCGACAAGTAAAAAACGCTGTTAGATAGCCCAAGACAAGATGTATCAAAAGTATATTGATCTTTTCAGAGGTTAAGTCAATATTGAGGTCACCAAATGTCGATTTTTGACTATATATATATATATACATTGTACATGGGTGCTCTTGAAAAGCGGTCGGAGGATGATTGAATTTTCTGTTGCTACTACATATCGCACCAGAATTAACCTCAGGTCAATAGTTAGGTCAAAATAATCAATTAAGTTTGAAACACTTGTAAAAATCGCCAAATTATTTTTGAAGGAATAACTTTTGACAGTATAGGTGGAGAAGCATTCTAGAGAAAACAGATTTAACCAATGTGTTTGTCTTATCGATACCCATCGAGTAAAATTGCCATCGAACATTGAAAATAAATGACACAACACAGGTAAAGCATACTTAATAACTCAAAAAAGACGCATTTTTTATTTGGAAGTCATAAGCCGGTTAGTTCTAAAGACATAAGTTCAAGTCCTTTACGCAAATTCACTGTGCAAGTCACCATCGTATATCTTATGTTTTTTTTTAAGTCCTGCATAAGCTTATATTTGTAATATATTTTATGTTTTTCGGGACTTCATACAACGCAAATGAACAAGTCAGAGACAGGCCACAGACAGGTTTTTCGACATCTGCAAAATTGAATTGATAACGCCAGGATCAGGCTGAGTGCCACTGCGGATCCAAAGACGGTCAAAATTTTGTTTTTGGTGGCAGATAACACAAAAGTTGCACATTATTGACAAGAAATTCGTCGGAACGTCGGATTGAGTTAAATAAGCCTTCCTCGTTTTACAAGATGTTGCAATTTTTATTTATATCAGTAAATGCGTAAGTTTCGATCAAATTGCAATCGTTTTGAGGCATGACCCACATGCCAACCCCCGTCAATGACCCCCACCCCTGGCTATGTGCCTTGGCTGGTCTTAACATACACCGTGCTTGTCTGAGAATATCCATATCATGTCTGATGCGACCTTACGTATTGCCTTACTGATATTTTTTGCATATAATTATACCTTTCGGTCGATCCCGCTTGAGATGTTATGGGGAGCAAAATTATATGTTTGCCTCCCCAATGACTTGGGTCGGGGACTGCCAGCTCCCTGCTCCGCTTTCGCAACCGCCCCTGTTTTCATCCATCACACCTAGCCACTGGAACCCAAAAGACCAAAAACCCAAAACTATGAGCTACAGAAATTTCGTCGGCCATGGATCCAGTTACTTAACCCTCACCTTACGGGAACAGCCCCCCTCCCGACAAGCCGGCCTGACAGCCCCCTGAGGCTTTTCTTAAATAACTTTTTACACATAAAGCGCAACTATCTGCAATTGTCAGAGGCTGAGTTTAAAACAATTATACGCATCTTGTCAATTTTTTTATAAAAATTCGTGAAGTATTTCGGGGGATAATGACGTTTTGATGACGTCATGTTCGTAAAAATGTAAATATTGGAGAAAAGCATAGAAAATAGAGTTTTGCAGTAAATTGAAAACAGAACGAGAAAAGACGCAACGTGTTAATCTCCTTCAAATGGTTATTTCGGAATTCAATTTTTTGTGGTTTTTGACCCCCAAAAGAAGAAAAAAAAAGAAAAATCCCACACAATCAATTTTTTAAAGATAACTTATAAATCGGAACATATGTGACAAAACCAAGTCTGCACATTACCCAAACCGAGTTTCAAAGTGATATCTTTATTTTGGACTGAGTGATGGCTTCCTTAGTGTAAGAAACTTATGACATTTTCTATTTCACTTTTTTTTAACTTTTTTTTAACTAGATACGAAAACAAATACATATTTTTTTGGCGTATTTCGAGGAGCCAAAAATGGTCTGGGAACATTGCATTTAATTTACATACATAACCACTTTTCTATTTTGAGGTTTATCTGATTGTTTCTCCGGACGTATCGAGTCGAGGTTGCTAAATGCTAAACGCCCAGATGCAATTATCATCTATGTGAGAACTTTCGTTCCTAAGGTCATTAACTAACCCAGAACTAAACATCGATATATGATCAGATAGCTAATTTAACGACCAACATTTTGACGTGAGCCAAATTATTTTATGTTCATAACTTGAATAATTACGACGGACAGAGCAAAACCGCTTTTATTGACGTAGTCGATTTAAGGTCATTCACTTGACCTGGAAGGTCGCCTGTTGACCTGAAACAAAACAAATGATATAGCATCCAGTATTTTCTCAACTATGGGAACCAGGCAAACATGCTGGCTTTTACCGCGTTGCTCTATGGTTGTTTGGGTTTGGAAGTTTAGGGGGGCTGTCAGCCCCTCCCCGTACGACGAAAGGTGAGAAACGCGTACCGGGGTATGGCGCGGGATCCGTTTTCGAAAACCTATTTTTGGTTCGTTTTATACATACGGTACAAATAAATTGTGGGCTCCCATTTGGCCCCGAGGGCCCCCTGATCCACTTGATTCCCCTGAACGAAATTCGTGATAGACGTGGATACTTGGGGTGGTCTATATTGACTCCCGCCCTTACTTTGGCGGTATTTCGTTGACGAGGTATTGTCAGTATTGTTAAGACCTCTCAAAACCAGCCGAGGGATCTCTCGGCGCCGTATAGGCCCTCTGAGGTCCTGAAAAAGGACCTCCAGATCGGATTCTCAGGTCCGGACAGAAGGCCTTCTCAGACCGACCCGAGCCGCCCTTTTAAACGGTACTACGAGACCTTTCATAGACCGACATAAGGCGCTCTCAGATTTGAAACAATACCGTCTCGGACTACCTAAGCGCTCTGACTACCTAAGGCCCTCCTAGACTGGCCCAGGGCCTCTCAAACCGGCCTATGCAACAATCAAGCTGCCTAAAAAATGTCCTGTTACACAAGCCGAGGTCCTTCTCTTATGACCTGTCTGGGACTTCTTTGGCCAAGCTCCCAGGTAGGTCTGTGATAGGTCTCGGTTAGGTTCTCAGCTAGTCTCAGGTGACAGGTAGGTCTGTGAAATACCTTCTCCGACCGGCCAAGTACATATGACTAGTCACTGATGGTATAGTACCCAGGGCACTGTAAAAGCTTGACCACGGCCTTTTTCTGACCAGTTGAAATACCTTATAAAGACCCGTCCGCCGCTGGCTTCCTTAGGCTTCTGACCGACTGATCAATAAGAATGGCCGATAGTCTCAAAAAAGGCCCTGCTGTGCCCCCCCCCAATTCCACCTTAACTACAATCGGCCGTCAGTGGTCGAACGAAATGCAGCTAATCAAGTCATCACATCAAACCGGCGCCCCCTACCAAACATGCCGCTTACTGCTTACTGTCCAGGCAGATGGATTGGGATGCGTCGCAATTGCCTACATTGTCCAGACCACTCAGTTATATACTAGTTTTTTTTTCGCACTTATAGCTTAAGTGTATTTATTCACAAATTATTGAGTCTTATTCACTAGGTAACCGGTTTCTTTTCTTTTATATCTTGCGTCAAATAACCGTTTTCTTTCTTCGCCGCATTCAGTATGTTGTTTTTTAATACATGCATAATGCAAATTACCTGGCCCCCCCAGTGCCCGATTTCAGCTCGACTGGGCGGGCTGGCGGCTTCCTGGGGGGGGGCTTACAGCCCCCCGTTAACATGTTAGAGGAGGCCCTGCGGCATGAGGCTCAGGCAGGCGGGGCTGTGACGTCAGAGGCAGCGCTGAGCCCGACAGATGTCTGATAGGGGCGGGCTCAGGCAGCGGTCGGCGCCGAATTTCAACGACGACTCGGTCTCGTTGCGGTTTGTCTTGTTGCGGTTTGTCTTGTTGTCGCTCTGTAAAGTCAAGGGTCCGCCGGTTTTGATAGTTGGGGGGGACGTGAGACTCAGTGGGGTCAACGAGATATAGGGCTGAGCAGGGGCGCAGCCAACTCTTCAGAAAGGGCGTGGGTAAACCAGTTATTGTGTCCGAAAATTTTTGCCCCTGAATATGAAAAACTATGCGGATTTGGGCCACTTTGTTTTGCGAGACCCCCTTTTGGAACTTTTATTGAGCTGGATTAAACCCGGACCCGCAAGACCCTCAGAGAGACGAATGAGCCAGGCACATACAGGATTTCGTCCGGGGAGGGGGTGGCACCTCAAAAGGGTCCCTTCCCGAGCGCCCCCTCGGATCTCCGGAACTACTGAACGATCTTAAAAATATACAACCGAATTCGATAGGCCTGGAAATGTTTTGAAGGAAACCTAATATTGTGGACCTCGGGGTCACCGATGACGTCACAGGTCACGTTTTTTTTTAATGTTTGATCGTGTCATACTGTCTCAATGGTTGGCATTGTTGTGCGATTAACCCTATTCCCAGCGGGGGGCAGATTCTGCCCCCCCCGGTAGTTTTTCGCCCGCCGCTTCTGAACCATTACGTCTATCGTCTT
>VOPJ01004442.1:0-10704 GCA_014673585.1 Semibalanus balanoides
GAGGAGCAATTTTTTTCGACGTGGCCCCCTTGACAAAAATCCTGGCTACGTGCTTGCTGTGCGGTGACCAGTTGGCCCCCTTAAAACAGGGAGGCCCCTGAGATTGGGAGGCCCCCTGGGTGGCTGGCCCCCCCCCACTTTTTATGACGTTCCTACGCCTATGGCAAAATCAATCGGGAGCAAAACTATCTTCCCCCCATCTTCCGTAGCCGAAAAACATTTATCAAATACAATATGCATATGCTGTTGTCCTATTGCTGTATGTTTTGTACGTACATCCATACAATGTTGGTCCTGAATATGGGGATTATGCCGCACCCATGTTGGTCCTGAAATGGACAAAATCTCGTCATTCGGCGAGCGCGATGTGATGTGGTTATATGAGGACCGTGCCTGTCCTGAAGTTGGCAAAATACACATACCGAATATTGCAATGAAGAAGGAGTTAAATTTTCGCCTAAAATACAAAGGAAAACTTTCTACAGCAGCAAGTAAAGTAATATCGCGTGCATGCATGTCATGTATGTCAACAACAATGCACGTTTATAGCCAAAGTAGCCAAATATGTTATATGCATTTTATCAACTACCAGCTAAGCAGTAATATAGCATGTTATACAATTATTATATGATGGAACAGTGTCATAAATATGATTCAATCGTTACAGCCGAAGCTTATTTATAAAAGCAGAATTTTACTCCACGTCTATATGCGCCGAACATATGAAACAACTTGAAACATTAATATTTGGCTACTGAAAACGTACAGGCAACTTGCCAAAAATGGAGATGATGATTTTGCCAATGTGTGTATGGCAGTTGAATATGTATAGGGGTTTTTTAACATATATAATTGGCGGTTTTTCTAAATCTTCGAAAAGGTTTTGATTGTTTTATATTTTTCAAAAAAGTATTTTTTTCAAAAAAATAGTGTCTCGCTCAAAACAACACTTGTTTCAAAATCCGAATGTTTCATATTGGTAGAGCCCTTGACATTTTCTATCTGCTTCTAACCGTGTTCGGATTCCGTTTGTCTACTACATGGCACTGTAAGGTCTCCTAAAGTTTAGCTGAATTTTGGTGTCAAAATCAGTGTGTAGTGACGTCACTAAACATAGACTATTATCGTCAAAGAAATATGACGAAATTGATATTACAAAAAAAAAAAAAAATGCCGCGTTTTCGTGTTAGAGGCTATCCCTAGAGAAGTTTGGGCGTTGTATAGATCATCATTTAATGAATATTTCTAGATATTCCCAGGGTTGGGGCTTCAAAAAAAGCCAGTCCTTCGTCGGTCAACAGAACCCGCCACTGCTGTAAGTTGCTTGTGGTTTGTTAGGGGCAGGGCAGCGGCTGAAGTGTTGGTTGTCGTGGGCCCGAGGTAAACGCACTATGGTATGGGAGAGCGCAGCAGGCTCCTTTTCGTAGCAGGGTAGGTGGTAGAAGCACTCATAAAGACCGGCAGGAATTAACAATTTTTGCAGGGCGAACAGTATCGAGGCTCCTCTGAAGGTGTGCTAGCGGCAGCAGGCGTGGATCCAGGGGAAGGGCGCTAGAGCGCCCTCCCTCTTAACCTCCGGTCGCGCCCAACGCCCACCAAGCGTGCCCGTAGGGCGCAAGTTTCTGGTTTCGATCACGCTCTACCCCCCCCCCCCAACAACATTTACGTGACGCTCCCCCTCCCCCATCGCGGTCAACAAGAGTTCGCTGACGGCAATTACTATGGGGCGCCATCAACCCCTCCCCCTCCTCGGGACCGAAATCCTGGATCCGCACCTGGGCAGAGTGGCGAGTGGCCATCCTGAATGCCAGGGCCAGAGTAGAACTCCTGGAGGCCTCAAATTACCATGCAGTGGCCTTTTTCACAAAGATATACACACCGGTTGTATGTGTAGCTTGTAGGTTTGCAGTAGGCACATATCTGTTATATTTAGTTAAATAAACATGCTATAATATTATAGACACATATAATATGTCGCCACATTTACAATTCTACTTACGTATGTAATTCTCTATGAAACGTATCGAATGTGTAAGTTGTACATACAATCGGAATCTACAACCTACACATACAACCGGTGTGTAAATATATTTATGAAAAAGGCTACTGGAGGCCAGATGTCAGGCTGTGCCTGTGCGCGCCGTCGTGCGTGCGTGCTGTATTTGTGCCCGGTGCTGACCCTAGGTCACGTGGTTGGCACGTGACCTGGGGTCAGGCCGAGCGGCCGGCCGGCCGGCGCGGCGGTCGGCCGGCAGTTGAGTACAGGTGCAGACCGAGTGAGTTTGTGACCGAGCTGACACGGGGGCCGTGTGCGGTGCTGCCGAGGGTAGACTGTGTGACACCAGGTTAGGTCCCGAGGAAGAGAGATTGGGCCCTATGGAGCAGACTGGTTGTTGATTCAACTTTTGTTTGAACGATTCATTCATGATTTATTTTTGGAATCTGAATGATTTCATCACTGTTCGATTAACGGATAAAGTTTAAATAATTTATTATTTATGATTCAAAGAATCAAAACAAACATTTGAATGAATTTATGTTTGATTCAACATTTAAACAATGTGGTGAATGTATGTCAAATCAATACAATGGAGACATACATGTATATGGTAATTAAAACATTGTAGACTGGTTCCAGCAATACTATTTCAGTATCAATCAGGACGGCATGTATCTGCACAATTTACAAGTGTATTGTACTCGTTGGGTGTCGGCCCCGGAGGCTATATTACTTTAATTATCAAGAATCGTTAATTCTGATTTGCCTTGATTTGAGGCGGGTTTTCATTTAATCGTGACTCATGCATCACACGATCCGGTGGTTAATCGATTCCTCTTTGGTTCAAGGAATTTTGATTGAACGATTTCAATCGATTCCATCAGTGTCGAATCAATAACCAGTCTGCTACTGAGGCTAGGCTGGGCCCTGAGGAGTGGACATGCTCAAAAGGTCCCCTGGGTTAGTTTCGAAAGCCCTTTACTGTCTCTGAGGGCCCTTTGCATGCACCAGAGTGACCCCTTGTCTGGTTAACCCGCGCCCCACTGGGAGGCATGATTTGCCCACTTTCCAGAATTTTCTCAAAACTATGACAGTTATCGACATGAAACTTGCAATACTTCATGCTACATCAATTCGACGTCTACTAAAAAAAATATTAAATTTATGCATTACATTGGTAGATAATGACGTTTTGATGTCGTCATGTCATGCCATTTTTGGTGGAAAAACGATAAATGTTTGACAAATCGTAGAAAATTAAGTTTTGAAGCACATCTCAAACGAAAAGCAGCAAGGGACGAAAATGGCATTGCTTTCAACATGAGTATCTCGGATTTCTAAAATTTTGAGCTTGTCTTGTGACTCCTAAAAATAAAATAATATTTTCTTCCTCAGAAATGTATCACAAAACCGTTTTCTTTTTAAAGATACTTAAATAACAGAATATATGTGAGATGAATAAGTATGAACGATACCCAAAGCAAATTGCAAAGCAACATAATTGCTTTTGGTTGACTTATGGCTCCCCAAGTATGAGTAACTCATGACGTATTCTGTATTTTTATTTTTTTATACTAGATATAGACAAATAATGCCACAGCTTGACATGCAGAGCATTACGAATCGGTAGACATGTCATTAGTTTGCAGTTTAGCCATATCATACGCGATAGCCCTGGCCAAACAAAAAGGTCGCGATTTCGGACAAAATGTCGATTTGAAAAAAGGTCCTTGACAGATTTTCACAAAATTGCATCGCTGGAATCAGCGCGAGCTCAGCTTCTGAATGGTGCATCTCCTGTAGTTTGAGCCCTCCGACCCCTACTAACGAACCGTGAGGGGGCGCCCTCGCGGACCGAGGGGCCACGTCACAGGCGGCAAGAGCGCCGTCACTGGCCGGGGGAGCGTCCTCACAGGCCGGAGTGGCGCCGTCACTGGCAAAAGGGGCGCTGTCAGACGTCACTGATCGGAGGGGCGCCAGCTTTGCATGGGCGCCTCCGGTCCAAAGGGCCATGGCATGTCCTGAATAACCGTATGCTCGGTACGCCACTGGCTGGAGCCTCAACTTATGTCCTGAGTTAAAATTTGAGGACACCAATGGCGATTGCATTTTCCAAGAGCTTTCGATGGCTTTTTCCCGTTTGTCTCTAGTTATCATAGTTCCCGAAATATTTGGGGTTTCTGAAGCAAAGTTATCAAATGAGAAAATGTTATCTTTAATGACCTCTGGTGACCTCAATATTGACCTGAGCAAAAGTGATGACTGAAATGGATTCAAAATTAATTTGGACAGCTATCGAGCGGTATTTTTGGATTCCGTCTTCTCTTCATAGGAGCCAAATTCCGATAAGTATACATATTCGAGAAGCAGAATTCGAGTCAGTAGAATTGCTTTCTTCTAGTGTACTGGTTCTTGCAAGGGGTTTTGGCCGAAGCCACCCCCCTCTCTTTGCTAACGTCCCCACTGGCTCAAACGGCGCGGGTTAAAGCCTCAGCGTTGAAAATTATATCGGAATAAAACGAGGACATTTGATAAATATAAATAAAAAAATACATTTGATAAATAAAACGAGGACTTGACTCGCTTGAGATAGAGCAAAGGCTACACCAGTTGACAATTTGTTTGGGTCTTCAGCAGGAACGTATTAACGTCATCGAAAGTGGGAAGTGAAGCTTTAGTCTTGATTTGAGAGTAACCCATTCCCTCAATATAACACATCTTTTCTGATTTGAGCTCCTCTCGTCTTAGTATTTTTCTCGTTATATTTGTATTGCATCAAAGAAGGTAAAATTGTAGCATCTTCTAACGACAAAAGTGGGGGGTCATGATGGCTCTGGTTCCCGTTCTTATGCCTTTAGATATCATCATTATAAAAGGGGTGATTTTCATGCAAAGCTCCTTATACCAATATGAATTAAAGTGTGAATGTTTATATTTATGTTAAAATTGGACAAAATGTTTGTGATATTTCCCACAACCCCTCACCCCTCGGCAGAAGCTCTGACCAATCAAAACCAAGCCGCTGCGCACTCTGAGAGCACGCCGTGTGTGCGCGTGTGCGTGTGTTTGCTCCACATGGTCCCCCACCCTCCGTTTGGCATAACTCGACCGATCAGCTTCAGCGCAGCTCAAACTGGATTGGGACGGCACGCTTTTCTGTTGGGGACTCAGTCTAAACATTGGACGGGCGGGACCATCGCTGCGCACCTAGCGGCGAGGTTGGCGAGGGAGGAGGGGCTGACATCCCAACTGTATAATTTTGTCGCGCTGCCTGCGAGGGCAGGCATCTCGCCTCTCAAGCAAGGCCGCTCCGGGCGCCCTCTGATCCCGGCACCAGCCGCTCATCTCGGGGTCAAGGCCGCCACTTCTGTGTGACATAGCCGCCCACAAGCGTTACACCACTGTCACCAGCCGCTCACTCGGCCACCGGCGACAGCCGGCCGGCCGCTCTCTGTGTGACATAGCCGCCCACGAGCTTCACCACCGGCACGCAATGAGCCTGATAAGCGAAGTCGAATCGCAGGGAAGCGGCTATGATCCCGTCAAGCCACGGCTCTGGGCACAGGTGAGCTCCGGTCAGGCGCTCTCAAACTAGTCTGGCGAGTGCGTGATATGTTATCGGCTGGCAATGCAGCCGATAGCATATAACGCGGGCGTGTATTCCACATGCGCTTAGAGTTAGATTTGAATCTTCTCATGTAGCCATTCAAACATTTTTGCTTTACTCATGTATGCCAACTCTTATCCAACATGTTTTCTGTTTTAATTAATCAATTAAATCAATCATTATTTCACATACATCTCAGCTTTTTCGGTGTGGGCTTTAAGGTATGACCGTTTCATGTGTCTTGTCGGCAGCTTCTGGCCACTCTGGGAGTGTCGATGGCCTTCGGCGGCTGGGCCATCGGTATCGGACTCGGAAGTCCTTGTGTGGAACCAGCTGTCCGTTGGCATGGAGGCTTTGGTCCTCACCGAGGAACAGCAAGGTCTGGATCGGTGAAGTGACTACAGAACAATGACCTTTTCCTGACCTGACCTTCTCCGTCCGTCCACCCGAGGAACAGCAGGTCTGTATTGATTAGTTTACTACAGAAAACTGACTTCCTCCGACTGACCTTCTCCGTCGTCCTCACGAGAAAGCAGGTCTGTATTTGAACTTAGTTTACTAAAACAGACCTGACCTTCTCCTGACCTGACCTTCTCCGTCGTCCTCAACGAGGAACAGGGCAAGTCTGTATTGACATGAGTTTACTACAGAACCTGACCTTCTCCTGACCTGACCTTCTCCGTCGTCCTCACCGAGGAGCAGCAGGTCTGGATCAGTGAGCTTACTACAGATTCTGACCTTCTCCCGACCTTCTCCCGACCTTCTCCCGACCTTCTCTGTCGTTCTCACTCAGGATCAGCAGGTCTGGACACGTGAGTGCACTACAGAACCTGACCTTCCTGACCTGACCTTCTCCGTCGTCCTCGCTCTGGGTCAGCAGGTCTGGACTGGACAGTTTACATATCACCAAGCACCCATTATTATGTAAGTGACAGTATTTTCAAACAGTCACAAATACCATAGCAAATATTTACATGATGATACAACTGTGGTCAAATGATTTAACATACACGCGAGTGACAACTGTGATGTGTTTAGATTATACAACCGACTATTGCTACAACTCCCAAAGGGTTTGGTACGTAAACTTTGCTGTAGCGTACGCCGTACGTTTCATTCGAGACCATGACGAGCATCACGTCAGCCTGTAAACTCTGCCGTGTCAGCCGGCTGCTGGTGACCCGTCTCCCTGCCCTCCCGCAGTGACCTCTAACTACATCGGCACTATGGTCGGCTCGGCGGTGGCCGGGCAGCTGTCGCAGCGGTACGGCGCGCGCAACACCATGCTCTGGTGCTGTGTGCCGACCGCGGCCGGGCTTCGTCATCACCGCCGTTCTCCAGCTGCTTCTCCCACGCTGCTGTGCCGGCTGATAGTGGGCGTTCTCCGGCCGGCCTTCGTACTGCATGTGTTCTACATCAGCGCTGTGGCGTCGCCCAAGTACCGCGGCTTCCTGGCGCTGCTGCCCGACGTCGTCATCATGGTGTACGTGATCCTGTGTCTGGCGCTGGGCGTCCGCCTGCCCTGGTGGTGGGCCGCGCTGGTCAGCGCTGCGCTGGTCGCCCTCCCAACAGCGCTGGCGCTGACGCTGGTCCCGTCCGACCCCGTCTGGCTGCTGCGGACAGGCCGCCTCTGGAGGAAAAAGGCGGCGCGGTTCTTCGGCGCCCGTTGCCGGAGCCGCCGCCCGCTCGCCACTCAGAGAAGTCCACGTGGAGCCTGCTGTGCCAGCCGCGTCACTACCGGCCGCTGCTGCTCTCCGCAGCCCTGCTGCTCGGCCTGGCCTTCTGTGGCTACATGGCCGTGCTCAGCTACTCCCTGGTGTTCCTGCGCAAGCTAGGCTCCGCGCTGGACCCCACCCTGGTCAGTATTCTTCTGTGCGTCCTCCGCATCATCGCCGTCGGCGCCGTCTCGGTCCTCATCGACCGGCTGGGCCGCCGCGCGCTGCTGCTCTTCTCGGCAGCAGGCATGACTGTCAGCTATCTCACCCTAGCCGCCTACTTCTACATTCCGGCGCTGGCGAGCTACACCCAGCTGCCGCTGGTCGCCCTCGTCCTGGCCATCTTCTTCTTCTGCATGGGCGTCGGCCCGGTGCCGTGGTGCGTGATCGGCGAGATCGTGCCGGCGGGGCTGAGCGACGCCGGCGCGGCGCTGGTGCTCTTCTACAACATCGCCTCGCTGGCCGGGGTGCAGGTGTTCCCGACCCTGCTGGCGGCGCTGGGGGTCGGCGGCGTGTTCGTGGCGCACGCCGGCGTCACGGCAGCCCTGCTGCTGGTGGTAGCCGGCTGCATGCCGGAGACGCGCGGCCTCAGCCTGCAGCAGATCGAGCAGCTGTTCGAAAACCGGGAGGAGTACATGCTGGTCATCAGGCTGCCGCTGCCGGCGGGCTACAACACGTTCACCTCTGTCCGTGGTGGCTGAGGAACTGGCGGACCTTCATCAGCACAGCTCAGACATTCCCTACTACCTCCCGCGACAGCTAAGTTCCAAAGTTTGTGATATACTATTTGTTTCGTGTGTCATTGCCAATGCCGAAATTGTATCAAAATGTATACAGGCCGACGTTCCGCCGAAGCCAAGACCACATCAAGGGTAACATGGCAACCTAGGTTTGTACTAACTACAGCTAGCTGAAGATCTCGGCGCTGTGCTGCCTGTGTTGTTAAATACGTGTCTGTGATATCTTAAAGGCATTGTTTCAGCACCTAAGAGTCGTAATGACGATATATTGTGTTGCTATGTCAATGCGAGATATGTTCGTCCGCCGTTTCATATGTGCTCATTATCATCGCCATCATAATGTGTTGTTTGTGGCAATGCTTCATCGTTGATTCATGTCACTTGACCTTTGTATCGTTTTTTGCCAATGTCATCTCATTTGCTCTGTACTGTCCCGATTTTGACCACAACACCAATACTCGAGTTCGAAGCAATTTTTCACTGCACGTTACTGCGCATTTTACACGTGCAATACTGTTATTAAATACATCACACTGATTGTCGACGATTGTAATCCACTCTGATTTTTGTAAACTTACGCGATGTCTAATATCAATAAATATGTGCTCTAAACGGAATGTGTTCAAATGGGAGACGATATATAGCGTAGCGTATATCCGATTAAACATGGGAGACCTGGACCATGGCTAAGATATAGTCATATATCCCATCATTCTTAAGAGAATTAGTGTGGCCACCTTTTACCAGTGTAACGATGATTCACATGGTATAGGGCTTAAGCAGGAAACTCTAGCTTTATGCACTAGTTCTGTATCGTGGCGACAGGAAAACGCTTAAGTTATATTGCCAGTATCTCGACCGAAAATGATGATATTGGGATAGTTATGGATGGTTTCAACATCTATGAACATTGAGCACTCTTTTAATAACACACTTTATTTATTGTACATTATTTGATACATATAGCGCCTCGGTGAAGCAATCAATTTATGCATATAAAAGATCACTAATTTGACGATCTAAAACTTTTGTCGTCCGTCAAAAATGTTCATAGGTCGCACATATTAAGAACACCTTAAAGTAAAAACCTGTAAGTGTAACTACAATAATTCAAGAACATCGAGATGGGCAAGATTGGGTAGAGACGAATTATGTGCGGAGTTCCCAACCCATATCGTGCGTTTCGAGTGGCGCGCGACTTTCCGGTCGACCCGATGCACCCGGGAACTGGACCGTGCGTGGCGGTGTGGGAACATGGACGCCCTCACTGATAATATGTTGGCACGTTTCTGGGGGAGGGGGTATGTCAACACATAATACGAAGTGCCGATCTATTCCCTCCCCACCACTACGCCGGCCCAGCACCGGGTGCGTTGGATATATATATATATATATATACATATACATAGCCACTCCTGGAAAATGCGGTATGCTAGAAAAATCCTGGCTACCCCTGATAACAATGACTCGTTTACGCATCGTTCTTGCCTCAATGTCCCCTAGGATATATTTACACAGCTGCAAAACACAGCATTACAGGCGCATATCAAAACTAAAGCCATATCAAGTCAGCCGCTGCCACTCGGACAGGACGCGGTGTGTGCGTGTGTGTGTGCGTGTGCGTGTGCGTGTGCGTGTGCGTGTGCGTGTGCATGTGAGTGTGCGTGCGTGCGTGCGTGCGTGCGTGCGTGCGTGGTGTGTGTGTGTGTGTGTGTGATGTGTGTGGTGTGTGTGTTGTGTGTGGCGTGTGTGTAGGTGTGTGGTGTGTGTGTGTTTGTGTTTGTGTGTGTGCGCGTGTGTGTGGTGTGTGTGTGTGTGTGTGTGTGTGTGTGTGGTTTGCTACACAATGGTCCGCCCCCCCCCTCGCTCCGTTTGGCAATAACCTCGACGCGATCACTCAGCGCCAGCTCAAACTGGATTGTGAGCGGCACACTTTTCTGTAGGGGACTCAGTCTAAACATTGGACGGGCCGGGTACCACCGCTGCGCACCTACTATGGATTTCACAACACGTGAGACACCGTTTTTTGACGATAATTTTTTACGGAATGGCCGAATCGGAATCAAATTTTCGCACAGTCTTTTTCAGCCCTGGTGTCAATTATTGTCCAGATAGTCGTTTGAAAAATAAAATTGTATGGTACTCGTCAATGACTCGTAACGTTAAGATGATTAAGTAGCCTGCATTACAAAATCCGCATCTACTAATATTTTATGTCACAAACGAGCGATATATAGGACATAGCTTTAAAACCCAGCTTCAATTAATTAAAAATAAATATATTTATAAGAATAAAACAAAAACCAAACGGAATACTATACACAAATTGTATTACTTTTATCAGCGGTACAGGTACAGGTACATACAGGTAAGCGTAATCTGTTCTTCTATCTTTTCGAGCATGTGTAATGTGTATACAGCGGATCCAGAGGGGTGGCCAGGGGGCCATGCCCCCTTGAGTCTCAAAGGGGCCAAATGACCCGAGGGGCCTCATTTGTGATCGAATCCAGCCAAATATTAACTTGGGCACTGATCGGGCACAATAAGATTAAACCATTGTGCCCAATCAGTGCCCAAGTTAATTGTTGGCTGGAAAGTGACTCGAAAAGAATTTCACTCCACTTGCAAACCAAGTGCAAGCAA
>VOPJ01004443.1:0-15877 GCA_014673585.1 Semibalanus balanoides
TGGGTGCAGTGTTGGTTTATTTTACTGTGGAAGTGTTGCAGTCCAGTCACCCTCAACCTCAAATTTATATTAAATGTGTCTTTGTCTGTTTCGTGATGCAGCTATTCCAATGTTATAATGTTAATATGTTACTTTAAACTGAGTTGATAAATTATCATATACTTGTAGCTTTTTCTTCTCGAACCATTATAATTTTCGAACGAAATTGGCATGGTAATATGCTTTTATGATTTATAACATGTCTGACTGTGTGAATATATGTCATTGAACGGCAAACTGGACTTCTGTCGCTATTAAGTATGCCTGTGAAAGGGAGAAACTGCGATGCGGTCTCGGAGATTTATTTGCTCCATGACAACTCGATACACGCAGCAGCAAACGAAAAACAGACTAACATCAATACAAACTGAAAGAGAATATAAAAAACGTCCTTGAAGGGAAAACAAACAGAGAAATAAATGGAAAAATCGAGGAAAACCCAAAAAAACACCGACACAAAGGATAACCAATCCTTAACATGAGTTATTGACACGTCATCCCCATAACATTTAACACATCATCATTAGCCGTTTTCACGAATGATTCATTTCAACCCGGTAGTACCCGGTAGTACCCGGTAGTTCCCGGTAATATTTCGTGCGTTTTGGGTAATTGAGTCTAGGAACACGGCTTTGCCTTGATATTTATGTTATCATTTGAAACCTAATGGACTAGTTGCAGGTTACCTAACCCCCTGTTTTATGTATTTGATTGAACGCAAATAAATTTAAAATATTTTATAGATAGTCAATTTAATATAAATTCCCCTGAATAATCAGGATTTAAATAATTAAGTATATTTACGTAATTTACCATTCTGCTCTCTGATTGGTCGTGACGCAATTTAGCAATAGTTCAGGCGCAATGATACCTGAGGTAGTTTTTAGCAGTTCGGTTGACACATTTAATTGGAAAATAGAGGTTCAACGCCAAATTTAGCATCACGTTAATCGCGTGAAAATCAAAGCACGTGATATGGCGGATTCAAGTAGATATCGCTTATTTGAAATCATGCAACTTTACTGAAACAAACACAAAACTAAAATTGTGGAATCCTACCTCGTGACCAAATAAATAATCTTAAAGGCAGCTCAAAGGCATTTTAATGGATTGCTACATCCAAATGGATCCTAAGGATGATCTAGATCTCTTTCAATACAAGCTCTGGATCCGACAGACACATTCAAACACATGAGGCACGGCCCATTTTGCAAGTAATTTCTGGGCAGTGTTTCAGAGGGCACATCCTGAATCGAGCCCCTGTTCGGTCCCACTAACACTCCTGTGAGGTAGCTAAACGATAATAGTGTTTAAACCCCCGCGCCCCCACTGGGGGGGGGATGTTTGAACACCCCTCCGTTTTTCTTCAAAATAGACGAAAAACAGCGTCGCGTAAGCGCGCCAAATGTGGCATAACAATTATGATCCTTCCGCCACAATACTGCAAAATTCAGTTTCGTATCGGTAGTCAGGTCACCAGACAGGTCAAGTACCCCTAGCCTACAAACAGTTTGCGATCGGCCATGACCACATTTCCACGGATCCGATCAACTTAGAAGACATCAACGTCACAGCACTACAAAAGTGCATCCGATTTTGATATCGTGACCTTGTCTGGTCAATTTTGTCACTCCCCACTTAAGCATGGATAAATATTCAAATGCCCTTCTTCGACGATATTATTCATTTATTTCGGACAATGTATAATAGAATTAGGATATCCAATCAGGTTTTGCCAGGGCCCTTAACGGGTCAATCTGAGGTCTCCGACGGTCACCAACACATTTTCGTCAATAACTCAAATATAATGAAGAAGATAAGTGTAACTTCACCAATGTGTTTGTCTCGTCAAACACATCCTTAACCAAACAGACAAACTGGGTCATCCACTTGACCTTGACCAAAAGTCATTTTTTTATAATAACCTAACATGACATTGTAACAATTTCAAAGCGCCTTGACGAACAAAACACCGATGGCGTAAACAGTATCGGGTTATTCTTGTTAAAGTAAGTAAAGTAATTGCGAAAGTATTTTTGCCAAAATTAGAAAATTTTAACTTTAAGACCTCTAGAGCCAACTATTTTCCTGATTCAATTTTGAGCCCATTCATCGATGCATTGCAAATTTCCAGGCTAGCGATGTTTTTTTAACGTTCTTTTCTAGATAGCATAGTTCCAAGATATTTGTGGGTTCTGAAGCGAGGTCTTAAAATGAAAATTGACCTTCGATACACTGGTGACAAGTTGGACGTAGCGAAGAAAGGTCTGCAAAGTTTCGCAAGACTGTGGAATAACGGTTCGAAACAATGTTTGTTTTTGTTTGGTCTACGTGCATAGGAGCCGAGTAGAGGGGGTGTCAACCCTCCCCCCTATCGGCGAAGAAATGCAGAGCCAGGGGCGGCGGGTTAAGAAGAAACCCAGACCAGGACCACACTAAAGACATGCCGTGGAACCCAGTGCGGACCACTCCCTGCCGCAGAGCCGTAAGCAGCCTTGGTGAGTTTGAGGAGGAGGGCAGAGCTGTGCCTCAGCCGAAACGGAGCCTATCTCGAACATGTGCTCTAGAGGATATTAAGTTGACGCTATGTGTTGTGAACATACACAGCATAAATCTCCATGAATTTCGGAGTAATTTGGTGAAAACAGTAAGTCATAGGAAAGCGTTTCACCATTGATATTTGCCACTGGAAATTTAGAAATAACATGCTTTTCCATAGGGATGCGCAATATTATTGCTAAATGACGTCACTACATCAAGTGCTTAAAATAATAAACTTACAGGCAAAACCTCTAATATTGCTCTGTATGCAAAATGACGTGTATCACGTTGATCAGCACATTTTTCTGATTATTTTGCACATATTCACCAAACAACCTGCAACTAGTCCATTAGTTTATCTGCTCTTGCAAGGCGAAATTTCACGTTAGTTTCCTTTGTATGATAAAATTCATGAACAAATATTACCGGCTACTAACGGGTATAACCGGGCTGGTAGTACCCGGTAACACCGGCCGCAGGCCATCACAGTCAGGGGCAAATAGCGAGCGCCAAAGCGACTCGAACCCGGGTACCGGGATAGGTAAAAAGTCCAGCGTTCTCCCATTGAGCTATCCCATCCCTCTTCCATTGAGCTTGACCTTGGTCTTACTTTGACTGTACTTTGACCTAAGCTCGAGAACAACTTCTTTTAAATGAAGTCAGGTGGTAAAATGAGCATCACTATCAAATTATACGCTTACAATTATCAATAAAACATGTGTTGCATAACTTTCATAGATATCTTGTGTAGAGTGACCTTTTGTGACCTGACCTTGATCTTTGTCAACAAACTCACTTTGGGTCATGCGGGATATGTATCATACCTTTGAAAGCACTTAAGGATGATTATGGTTCAATCGAAGGCTTTGAATGGAAAGTACCAATGGTCCATAAACTAAAATACACCGTTTTTGTACCTTTGGCCTGACCGTGACCTGACATATGACCGCAATTTGGAATTTTCGAGCATGCTTTATATGAGATTGATCTCCTTGAGCGCTTTCGAATGTCGCACATTGCGCGTCTCGCTGCGATCAGTGGTTCGGAAGATAACCAGGGGGCGGGGCATCTAAATCGCCACCCCGCAGTCAATGGTGTTCAGATCAGACCCCAGTCAATGCCGGGTTTATAAAGCTGATTCTGATGATGATTCTGAGCACACACAATGCTGTTAAAGTGACATCCTTGCAGTAACGACGCGCCATAGCTCCCAGTCGAATACATTAACGCATATTACGGGTGATTTGCTTGTGTAGAAGGGAATAAATAGTTGCCAGGGACGTGGGAGCCGTGGGGGCAGTGGGGGCAGCTCACCCCCTCAACTTTGGACCTATGGGGGTGACGCCCTCCCCCCCCCCAACTTTGGAGCTAGGTGTTTGCCCTCCCCAGTCTTTTACCATGCTCTTTTAAATCTGAATTGGAGCAGCAGCATTGTCTATGAAAATTTGCTTATATTTTGTAGAAAAAAGGTGCAGTTTCAATGAAAAAAAAAGAATTTTTAACCGGCTTTACATCTTTACATCTAAACAGTAACACCGCACATTTGAATTTTGACCACCGTAGCATGGAAACACTGCTAAATACAGCGCACACCTGGCATAGGATATGTTTCTTCGTCGTAACGTTGATAGAGCTATTTCTTGGTCACAACCACGGTAGATAAAATACTCATGGTCACAATGTTGTAATGCTTTTTGGAGTTAAATGCTACAATTCATGAAATATTACTAGGCGACACAGAGTAAATAACATTGAGGCTTTTTGGCATGGTCACGTTTTTTAAAGCAAAACGCGTCATTATATATGTATGATGTCGACTATGCTCCCCTGACGTTCAGCAGAGAAAGAGTCGGCCAGTGGTGGAAAAAGGGAAAGTGGTCACCAATGAAATTCCGAATCAAGGCGGTCGCCGGCATTGACGCATTCAGAACGGGTGGCGATATGTCGGGATATATTTGGATATATCGGGTGAACGGTTAGCGATATATGGCGATAAATTCTGTTGGCGATATAACGGGTGGCGACCACAGCGATATATCGCATTTTTAGCTATATTTTTTGGTACCTCAGGTCTGCCAAAAAGTTCGCCCCCCAACTTGAAAGTGCTTTTCACGCCCCTGATAGTTGCACTTTCCTTGTCGTAAGTAGGCATGTCAATTATTGGCCGCCACAGTGGAAACAATCGAAATGTTTTAAACATTTTAATATGTTTAAAAATGTTTGTGTATGCAAGTTTTATTATATGACTTATTCCAGGTAATACGATTCGCTGGCCATTGCTGGGCAATTTCATTATGACTCAAAACTCGGTTCATTTCGAACATTTAAACACAAAACATTTCGATTGTTTCCACTGTGGCGGCCAATAATTGACATGCCTACTTACGACAAGGAAAGTGCAAACTATCAGGGCGTGAAAAGCACTTTCAAGTTGGGCGAAACTTTTTGGCAGACCTGAGGTACCAAAATATAGCTAAAAATGCGATATATCGCTGTGGTCGCCACCCGTTATATCGCCAACAGAATTTATCGCCATATATCGCCAACCGAGTTTTGTCAGTCTGTAGAGCGACCAATAGCGTGCGCGGGACACAAATGTTTTCGAAACTTTTGAAAGTTTCAGTAGGTGGAGATCTGCCATCACAACTAACCTATGAATAATTATCCCGCTAATTATTACCACCAAACAGCAATTTTGTAACAAGCTATATCCTTACCAGCATATTACAAAAGTCTGAGGGACATTTCAAGAAAAAAATCGCATGCAAAACTCAAAAGTTGTGTAGTTAAGGGATGGATAAGTATACTAAAACTTGCACACTAAAACATTTTAAAACATTTAAAACAATTCGCACAAAATAGTCCATCGTGAAAACGGCTAATGTATGTGATTACACCTACCAAAATATAATCATGTACTGCACTATGTTGGCCTTGTATTGTACTTTAACAATGAAGCGAACCACTGGTGACTGGCGGATCTAGAACGGCAGTTTGTGTGTGTGTGTGTTTTTTTTTGTGTTTTTTGGGGGGGTTTATTACACCACAAAAGTTTTTTTTAATCGCTCTCGTATGCACTATGCATTGCTTTACGTGTAAATCAACTTTCCTCAGTAAAAGTTGCGTAGATGTCCCTCTTCATCAGAAAATATGAAAATTTGCGCCGATTTTAGTCAGATTGAGGAAAGGGGCAATTGACCCTGAAACCCCACTCCCCTTGGATCCGCCAGTGAAATGGATCAAAAACAGCGAGTAAACACAATCGTTCGCTTCAGCTATATAAGCACATTTCACCACCATTGGATCAAGAACTGCTTCAGTGCTTGCTGTGGCATATCAATCAAATCAATATCAATATAGACATATCAATCATATGTTTTATCGAAAACCCATGCCGCCAAAAGTGTCAATCAAGCCGCAATGGCTGCCTGCTGTGAACCAGGTCACCAGAAGCTCTCTGTCTCGTGCAATCATGATCGAACTACGGATTAATAAGAAAAGGGAAAGAGCGTGGGAATACGTTGCAATATAGCGTGACTGTCAATGTCGACACGACGTACCGGGAAAAAGTACCCAAAGTTATATCTCGTAAAACGATGTCATTGGTCAGCGCAATTGTGCTGAATATAGGCTGTATCAGCTCTAAAGGTATTCTTTTAAATGGTAATTCAACGTTAAATGCAGTTAAATGGAATTTGATTTGACACTTACACATAATACCTACGTACATTCAAAATAGGAACAGAATTAGCTGGAAATAAAGGATCACACAACAATATATTTCATATCTTAACAAATACTACGTCCATCAATTCATTTCGGTGTCATCATTGAGAGGATTTTTTATTCTTTTCGATATTTGTAAACAGTTATTTTCATCGAGTGTGTTAGCTTGAACTAGTCCATCATTATCAAGACAGTTTTATGGACCAAGCTATTTAAACATGCTACAAATTACAATGTATGTATATTGCACGAAGAAGCAGGGAAATCAAATCAAGAGGACGGTATTAAACATAAGTGCGCTTTACATTTTTGCGTGTCGCACAAGATATTGTGTTTAAGAATAGCATGTTATTCGTCTATGCTGTGCTGAAATTATTTGAAACCGCTTCCAACATATAACAAAATATAAGGCCAAGACTAATTAAACACATGTGGCTGAAAATGACAAAATGTTTGCATTACAGTTCAGTAATTTCCATGACTCCTGAATCGGATTGATGGCACCACTGCGTGAAACGAAAAACATATGGGAAGGTCAATTACAAACGCAGATACAAAAATTGGACCGTTTTCACTTTTTCACGATGGAATATTGTGCATTTTTTAAAGGGACACTGCCACCTTCCCAAAAGTTCTCATTTACGCTGCTTGTGGTGCTTAATATGAAGTAATTGCTGCCGAACACGATTATGACATTTGTTTCTTAAAACATGCTCATTTCCAATAAAATGCGTTTTAATATTTGGGCTGAATGACGTCATCTGAAGGAATTTTTTGGAAAAAAATAAAACCTTCACGCTGCCATAATATGACTTGGTATGGCTAATGTATGGCCAAAGGTCAAAACAAAGTCGACTGTAATCCAACATTTTAAGTAAAGAGAGGCTACGACATCGGCTCAGAGATCCCATTCAAATCCATTGGGGACTGGGGATGTTACAGATGCAATCAGCTAGAATTTCTCTGTGATCGACCTCAGTGTTGTTTTAAAACTTATACCATACATAATTGCAATGCCAAGCAACGCAAAATGGCTATCTCAACTCAAATATAATGTTAAGGTGGCAGTGTCCCTTTAACATTTGAAAATGTTTTGGAAAGTTTCGACGATGCATTCCTTAACTACCCAATTTTTACATGCGATTTTTGTCTTCAAGTGTCGCTAATAAATTTTGTAACATGTTGGTAAGAACATAATATGTTACAAATTGCAGTTTGTTGGTAATTTGCCAAATAATTAATATAGGTTTGTTGTGTTGTGATGCCAGATCTCCACCTACTGAATCTTTTCAAATGACTCAGAATTATTCAGAAACATTCTGTGGCGTGGAACGCTATTGGTCTCCCAATGGACTTCCTCTTAGTTGACGCACAATGGACTCGCCCAATGCAATGGACTAGCGAATTAATTCTAACAAATCATGGCGCAATGTAATACGCATCCACAGACTGACCTGTAGTCCATGACGCTGCCAGATTTAGTAACTACTATGATGCTTAACATATATATATATATATATATATATATATATATATATATATATATATATATATATATATATATATATATGTGTGTAATTGTTGAACTGGGATATTTTTAAAACGCTTTATAGATATAAATTGTACACCAGTTTTAAAACAAGTTTATGGCGGAAGCTTTTCAGCACTACTGTGCTCTTCGTCAACCTAGTTGGGGTTTACATTTCAAACACTCCGAAAACAATATTTGAAATTATAAATACATGTGCACAATATCCAATTCCTCTAATTGTTCTATAAGGCAGATTTTGAAGATCACAACATCCCTACCACTTATTTTTCTACTTTCCCACCATCTGTAACAACAAATCAAAATTAACGAACCAGGAGCAATGCCTAAAGTAATACCATCCATCATACCTCTCTTTCTTATCATAGCAAATAAGAAAAGAGCTAAATTTATCCCACGCCGATATCTCTCTTTTCCATTGAGCCACGTGCTAAAGCTATTTTTGTAACCAACCGTCAGTTAACTCGAAATTTATCACCATATGGTGATTATCAAATATGAAATCTCACGGCTGTGAAATTTGGGATGAGTCCGGTGTTAAATAATGTATGACTTTTTTTAGCGTAGCTGGCGTGGGATAAAATTATTTTCCATACATGCAGCATTGCACGTCTAAATGGGGAAAGCCCAGGCATTAAAAATAGCACGTGCATTATACCACACTTTTGGAGTATGAGAGAAATAGTGTTTAACATAATTTTCAGAGGTGTGGTATATACATGTTGTCCCGCCCGTTGCTAGGTTGTCCCGCCCTTGACTAAATCTTATGCGTAGGTTTGCGTTCATACGATGACGTAAAAGAGCATTATGGGTTAATGCTTTTCCTTTCTGATTATAGTGATCTTTTCCTTCACTATGCTATGCTTGACGCCAACCGCTGATACGAACTTTCGATATCGTGATTTATTTAATGTCCTAATAAAACACAAAACACACCAACCAAGGATGTAGCACTATTACAGAAACGTATGCACCTATTACACTATGCATCTATAACAAGATGCACTTATACCAAGATGCACCTAATTTACAAAGGAAAAAATGGCCCCACCTATACTATTACATATGCACGCTATTGCAAAAAACCTGGCGGACGTATGCACCTGTTTTGGGGTCCAAATCATGATAGTCTTGTCTTTCCTAATCCAATTTTTTGCCTTCTCTTTGAGCTTGTGGATCCAGTAGGCTGCTTCTTCGTTGCCTCTTTGTTCTTAAGTTGCATCTATCTCTTCAAGTGACTTCTTCATCAGGTTTCAGGATGTCATCCTCCACATCTTTCTCATAAACTTTTTACAAGATTAAAGTCTTAAGTTGAACGTTCTGGTTCAGACATGATTTGCTTTTTGGTGCCAAGCCGCCCAAGCATGTATGGGAAATACTTCCTCCCTTGGGCTGGCAATTTTAATAATCTTCACCTCGTTTTTTTTTTTATCAAACGTACCTTCGGACCTACCGGTCCTCCTCCGGTACTTTCGAATAAAAAAAAAACCCCCCTGCCTCGGTGAGATCATTAAATTGTCCCAGCCCGGGCAGGAATATATTACCCACTCGCGAGTATAAAGATGCATTAATCGACTCAGCTTCGCCTCGTCGATTAACTGCATATTTACACTCGCTCGTGGTGTAATACATAATAAACACGTACATACGTTTATACTGCATTATTTTCGTTCGTACCATGTAGTTCGTAACATATCGTTCGGGTCGAATTCGCAGTAACGCCTTGCACACTCGTAAACAATGCGAACACGCATAATAAAATAGACATTTTACCTACATGAACATTTATATATGATGGTATGCTTAACTGAACGAATAGACTATATACGCATTTGTTCTTTAAAACGGCCAATTTTGTATCATAAACTTGTTATGAGATTAATTTATATGTCCACGTCTATTGAATAATGTTTATAGCCGTTTTCACGAAGGATTATTTTNACATATGTCATTTTCAGAGGAATCGGTGCTCGGCGCTGAATAAGTCGCTGAATAAGTCGCTAACTTCACGGACATTCGAAAGGGAAGGGAAGATGGCGTTTTTAGATACTTGTATTGTTAGAAATATCCAATAAATATCCAAATATCCAATAAATATCCATGTTTCAAATTCAAAGTGCACAGAAAGCCCACGAACAAGGAAGACTATGTCCATTTCTATTCGGCACACAGCGACCGCGATAAGAGTGGCATTGTTATCGGCTTCTTTTAAGAGCATTTCGAATTTGTGACAAAGAATATCTAAACGATGAAATCGATAATATATATGAAGCATTCAGAAGGCTAAAATATCCAAGAGGATACCTAATAAAGCAAAAAGAAAAAGCGCAGCGAATCAAGAACCGAACCACCGAAAACACGAACGACCAAAATGGAGCATCGAACAAGAAAGCCAAAAGATGAATAACGATACCGAATACGAAGAATGCTGAGGTGATAACGCGAGCATTAGAGAAGTACGACATCAAAGTCGTCACAAACACCGGTACAAGAGTTCATGAACTGTTAAGCGACAAAGAAGCCAAAAGTGATACAAGTGAAGTGAAAAGTGTTGTATACGAAATACCTTGAAAGGGGTGTGACAAAAGCTACGTGGGAGAAACAGGAAGGGGGGTTAATGTCAGGTTGAAAGAGCATCGCAGCGACGTCAAATTTCACCGTGTTTCAAATGCCATTGTGTTACACATTGAAAAATGTAATCATCTTCTTGACTGGGATGGAACTAGGCTATTATAAATGAATATTGGAAAACAAACGAGAAAAATGTTAGAGGTGGCTCACATCATTACTCGAAACACATTCAATTCTAGGAATGGTTTGATAACATGGTCATCGACGGCGGCAAAACTGGCGGTGCATAAATAAAACAAACCCACGCGACTTCACAGCTAGAAATTCTAGACGGTTTTTGCAGTGTTTTCATGTTCTGTCAACATTTTCCCATACATGCAGCATTGCACGTCTAAATGGGGAAAGCCAGGCATTAAAATAGCAAGTGCATTAATACCACACTTTTGGAGTATGAGAGAAATAGTGTTTAAAAATAGTTTTCAGAGGTGTGGTATAAACATGTAGTCAGCCGTTGCTAGGTTGTCCCGCCCTCTGCTAATCTATGAACGTAGGTATGACGTCATACGATGACGTAAAAGAGCATTATGGGTAATGCTTCCTTCCTGATTATAGAGTGATCTGTTTCCTTCACTATGCTATGTTTAACCCACCGCCGATACAAACTTTCTATATCGTGATTTATTTCATGTCTAATAACACAAAACACACCAACCATGGACATATGCACCTATTAAAAGAACTTATGCACCTATTACACTATGCATCTATAACAAGATGCACCTATTACAAGATGCATCTAACAAGAATGCACCTATTACTATTACATATGCACCTATTGCAAAAACCTGCGGAACGTATGCACCCGTTTTGAAGTCCAAATCCATGATAGTCTTGTCTTCTAGACCCAATTTTTGACCTTCTCTTCGAGCTTTTAGATCCAGTAGGCTGTCTTCTTCTTTGTCTCTTTGTTCTTAGTTCATCTATCTCTTCAAGTGACTTTTTTCATCACGGTTTTCAGATGTCATCCTCTCACATCTTTTCTCATAGAACTTTTAAACAAGATTAAAGTTTGAACGTTTCCTGGTTCAGACATGATTGTTTTGGTGCCAAGCCGCCCAGCATGTTATGGAAATACCTCCTACCCTTGGCTGGCAAATTTAATAATCTGCACCTCGTTTTTTTTTTTATCGAAAGTACCTCGGACGCTATCCGTCCTCCGTCTTTTTCGATAAAAAAACTCGGTGAGTCATTAAATTGTCCGCAGCCCCGGGCAGGAATATATTGTCTTGTATGTATCAACAGTGACCAAGGTTTCTTGAAAACCCGAAAAGCTTTGTGCATTTAATATATTTATTTATAAAACGGATTTTCTTGTTCACCATCAAAATTTATCCAATTGTCATGGATGGTAATAACACACCACAACACAACACACACACAGCAACACACACACACTACATATATATATAATATATATAATATATATATAATATATATATATATATATATATATATATATATATATATATATATATATATATATATATATATATATAGTCACCAAGATGTGACTCGGACGGCGTAATGTGAGCACCCAGGCAGGTCATTTGTGCAGCAGATTAGAGGTGTCTATAGCCGCGCACCTATTATGAGATGACGAGTAATGGGCATTGTTATGCTCCACGCGAGGAACGTGAGCTGGGCGAGCCGCTGGTAACTATCGTATATGTACTCACTTTTGGCTCTATGACGGGCTGGTAGAAACGTGAAAGCAGGAAATTGTAGCCATTGAACATGTCGCCTTGCTTCTGTAAAATAAAATAGCTTGATTGGAATTGAATAATTAACTATTAACATCACAATAACTACGCATTGGCTTGTAAGCTCGTCATGGTTTGTATGCAAACTGAATGAAAGCAAACAATGCAATGAAAAGTAAAATGAAAACAGTCTTCATGTGCAATTGACCTGATCTGCTTGCTCTGAATGACATAGGCTAATTATGAGAAGCCAAATTCGCTCAATGCAACCGTTCCCTCACCACACTGAGAATGGTGAGCTGAGAATCGTTACGAACCTCGTGTTTAAGAAGTGCATTGCAGACAGCTATGCTGGTGTGCTGGTTCTGCTGGTTCATATACCGCAGGAATTTGAAGTAGCCGACATGCGGGTTGAAACTGGTCATCGAGTCGAGCTTCAGCAACGCGTCCAGCTGGTCGGCCGTCTCTCCGCGCGCTCCGAGGAACAGCATCGCTAGGCTGCTGCTGACAGCCAGCGGCGACATCACCATGTTCTGTTTGCGGTAATTAGGCGCCATGTTTCGGTAGACGGAGAGCGCCAATCGGTTCATATTCTCCACGAACGTGTCTGTGCTTACGTCGAGGTCGAGGAGGGTGTCCTCCAGCCCGAGGCTGCCCTCCGCTGGCGGCTGCAGGGTGGCGCCACCAGTCGCCGGGCCGCCGCTGCCATCACCTGCGTCATGGTCGCCATGGTGACCAGCTGTGTGATCTTCATGGTGTGCTCCGTGATCTCCGTCGGGATTCGTGTGGTCTTCTTGGTGAGCTGCGTGGCTCTGATGGTGATTTTGACTAGCCCCGAGGTGACCCTCTACACCTTCACGCTCATCCTGATGATCTTCATCCTTTCCACTTACGTAGTTGCCGTCGTAGTGTTTCTTGTCACTATGAGCCTCGTGATTTTGTTCGTCATGTTCCTCTCCTTTATGTTCGCCCTGGTCACCTCCGTGGGGAACCCCCTGATCTCCCCGGTCACCATCATCATAACCAGCAGCGACCTCCGCCACCTCTACTCGCTCCAGACCCGCGTTGGGTGGAAGGGCCTCTGAGAGAGTGTCCTCCCCGTCCCGCAGAACGCCAGAGAAATCTGAGAAGATGTTCTCGCTCTCTGACGGACCCTCTCCCGACCCGTCCTCCCCCGCAGAGCTAACCTCCCCGGAAAAAGAGAGGAACCCTTTGTCAGCTTGTACCCCCGGACGGAACAGGCTGGACAAAGTGAATTTTATCTGAGCGGCGGCGGCAGGCTCGTTACTCGCGGCGCCGCTGCCGTCCTCCGCTTCAGACTCAGACGTGCCGCCCGCTGCAGATTTCGCTGCCAGCGGTGCTGTAGATGTCGCTGTCGGCGCTGCTGCAGATGTCGCTGCCGGCGCTGTGACGGCTGGCTCCGTGTTGCTGCTGCCGCCAGCAGTCACTGCCTCACCCAGCACCACCAGTAGGTGGTCCTCCTCCAGAGCTGCCTGTTGGCTGGCTGATGACGTCAGAGTGTGGTCAGACGGTGAGGCGCCTGTAGTGGCGTCTGTAGTGTCAGGCCAGCCGCCCTGCTTCTCGGAGGGAGCAGCGGTGTCCCGTTTGTCAGAGACACCTGTGTAAGACTGGTGTGACGGGTCACGTGTTGACAACAGTTGCATCAGGTTCTCCATTGTCGTCATGTGGTCAGAGCTGATAGTTTCTCTGTTCACATCCAGGGGCCTTGTCTTCTTCTCGCCAGGAGAACCTTTTTTCTTCTGCTCTTGGTTGTCCTCAGTCGTGCCTATTCCTGAACCAGCCGCTGTCCCCGTTCCAGGGCCAGTTTTGAACGCCGCGTCCGCAATGAAGCGTGACGCGATGGAGTGGGACAGGTACGATGAGAAGTGGCTATCGACCAGCGGATGGAGCGGGAGCGGCTCGGTGTGGCTCGGCGGTGTGTCGGCCGCCTCCAGAGCGGCCAGCTCCTCCGCTGAGTACGGCCGTAGTCCTCCACCTGTGATGCCAGTCATTACTGGAGATCGCACGGCAGGGGCATGCGTTGGCCGTGACCACGTTACTGTATTCTCCCCGGATGCGGAGATAGGCTCTCCCTGCATGCTGACGCGGCCCTCCAGCGCCTCCACCGGCAGGGGGACGAACTGCCACCCGGCCGTCTCGTCGTCAGGTGTCGGCGAGGCAGGTACAAAGTAGTGTATCCGCGATGGCGTTGTTCGCTCCGTCTGCATATAAGCGACCTTGCCCAGCGGCACCTCAGTTGTCATGGCAACCTCCGGGTCAGACAGCAGCGCCACATTCAGCTGGGACAAGAGCTCGATCTCGGCCGGAGTTAGAGCGGAGGACAGCACTGATGGCGGGGAGTTGGAGCTTGATGACAGCACGGGTCGAGATGACTCCGAAGCAGAGGGCAGCACTGATGGCGGCGCGTTTGAGTCTGGCGATGATGGGCTCGTCACCATGCCCTGGCCATGATCCCCCATCGAGTCAGCCTCCGCGTTGACAATTGACCCCACAGTAGCCACAACACTATCCATCTGAGGTCCATTTCCCTCTCCTCCCACCAGCGACTGTGGCGCCACCTGCGCCGGCTCCTCTGAGGAGTAGCTCACCACATGCGGCGCCACTGTGCTCTGTCCCTGGCCGCCCATGGAGGCCACCTCAGCGTTGACGATGGTGCCGATGGTGGCCACCACGCTGTCCATCTGAGGCAGCGTGCCGTCGGCCGGTGGTGGCAGTCCGGTCATCGGGTGGGGTGAGAGGTATGTGCGCTCCACGGCCCCCTTCCGGTCCAGCACGTAGTACCGGAACAGAGGTGGCGGTCTCGCCGTCTCAAAGCCGTCGCTCTTTCTAGCCAGACTGAAACGGAACAGGACATCAGTTATGACTTGTCGTCTGATTCCACTGGTGTCACTCAGTGTCACAGTGATTTGTCGTCTGATTCCACTGGTGTTACTCAGCACCACAGTGACTTTGTCGTCTGATTCCACTGGTGTCACTCAGTGTCACAGTGATTTGTCGTCTGATTCCACTGGTGTTACTCAGCGCCACAGTGATTTGTCGTCTGATTCACTGGTGTCACTCAGTGGTCACAGTGATTTGTCGTCTGATTCCACTGGTGTTACTCAGCGCCACAGTGATTTGTCGTCTGATTCCACTGGTGTTACTCAGCGCCACAGTGATTTGTCGTCTGATTCCATTGGTGTCACTCAGTGTCACAGTGATTTGTCGTCTGATTCCACTGGTGTCACTCAGCGCCACAGTGATTTGTCGTCTGATTCCACTGGAGGTGACGTCACTCAGCGTCACAGTGGCTGTCGTCTAAATTCGTCTTTCCCTGTACAAGTTTATCTCAGATAAAATTACTGTTTAATTTATTGCTGTAATGAGTTTTGCCAATTCAACGCAATAGCATTTGAGTGTAACAAGTCACGAGTAACAATGAGGAAACGCGGTTTACTGTTTCATTTACGTTTACAGGTTGTGAGCGTGTTTCATCTGATAATAGCTTCAAGCGCATGCCTTGGATCATAGGTGGAAAATTGTCAAAATGCCAGGGGTGCTTTTCCACCGGCGGCGGTCCTAAGTTAGAGCAAGAGGGAGAGGGATGTAGGGAAGGGAATGGGAGGTAGTATAGAGGGGATGTAGGGGAGGGAAATGGGAGGGGTGGATGGGGGATGTAGGGGAGCAAATG
>VOPJ01004444.1:0-10702 GCA_014673585.1 Semibalanus balanoides
GGGGGTGGGCGGGGGCGTTTAGACCCCCCTTACGGCGAAGGTGGCGCTGAGCACCGGCTCGGCGCCGGTTACGAATGGTCCCATATGATCCATGTGGCTATGTAGATTCACCGGGAAAGACAGCATTTTGCAACCACAGCGTGACGATAGGCTACAATTTTACCATCTAGGTATACAGTCAAGGGTAACAAGACAGTTAAAGACACTTTTACAGGCAAAATTTGGTTATAAACCCATTCAATCAAACCTTCATATTTTCATAATTCAGTTTGAATATTAACAGAATAAGCATATCCGTCAGCATTTCTTGAACAAAGGACTTACTTAACCATGCCGTGCTACCGTTGCAAGGAAAAGTTTAAGACAAAAACAAAGTTGTGACAAGTCTGCTTCGCTGAAGAACTGTGAACTGTTGACGGACTTTTGACTCAAGTTCTTGCCGAGGGCTTCAATCTGTAAAAGTGTGTGGTTTTTGTCAGGCTGCTGGGCAGTCGTCTGTGAATGTACATGCATGCAAAAATGTGCTTCGCTTTCCGATTACCAGGCTCCACTGCAAACATGCTAAGCCGAATCAAATGAAAGCGTAATGTGTTAACACTTAAATAAACGCTCGTTTCTACTTTGATTCAATTGTTTAGACAAGTGGCGTCAAAACGTTCAGTTTCTTTGCCAGAACCTGTCCACCTATGTTGCTGAAGCAAGCTCTTGAAACGCTCATTATGCGTTTACTATAGCTTACGTCAGACTTGTAAATGACTCAGAGTTGAGTCATGAATTGACTCATGAGTCAGACATTTTTGGAGAGTCATGAGTTGAGTCCGACTCAGTTTTTCCTTAAAAAGGCGAGACTTGAGTCAGAGTTGAGTCGATTCAATCTGTTTCAAACAGAACTTGAGTCAAGAGTTGAAAGTTCAGTTCTTCGGTTGTTGAGTCAGACTTGAAGTCGACTCAGAACAAAATGTGAGTCAGAATCGCAACAGGACATAGCTAAGGAGGCAAATGGGGCCAGCGCCCGTTCCCTGAGCAAACCAATTTACACTCAGATAGAATGAGATTTTTTCTGACACCCGACCCTACGTGGATAGGGGGCCCCCCCCCCCCTTCCAACGGTCAACATCAAGTAATAATGCAACTTTTGTATGATGAGTCAAATTGAGTCGACTCAAAATGTATTTTTGAGTCGAGTCGAATCAATTTGTTAAAAACTGCACTTGAGTCATGAGTGAGTTGCCCTCAATTTTTTAAAAGCGCGGACTTTGAGTAAGAGTCGAGTCGACTAATCTGTTTCGAAAGTCATTTACAGTCATTTGGCTGTTTGAGTCAGACTTGAGTTGAACTCCAAAAAATGTGAGTCATTACAAGTCCTGGCTTTACATGGTAAAGTCGCCCCCCCCCCCACCGATTCAAGCTCCACCCAGACATTGGCGCCCCGACTGGTGTTGGCTATTTGCACCTGACTGTGATGACCTGCGTCCGGTAACGGCGACTGCTATCTGACTGCTACTGCTACTGGCGACTGCTACCTGACGATCAGTTCCCGTCAGTGCGCTGTGCAGGACTGTGCCGTCGATCATAGTCATGTTAGCCAATCACTCTCGCCTCAGAAGTATAAACCTGCTGAGACTATGATGCTGTATCGATTTGGTTAACCTTTTACGTTCGTTTAACGTTTAACGTCTCTGTAACGTTTAATGTTTCTTTGACTTAAGACCTTACTTTAACGTTTAATGTTCTTTTAATGTGTAGCGTTTTTTGAACGATTTACTTCTTTAACGTACAACGTTTCTTTTAACTTTGAACGTTTCTTTAAAGTTTTACGTTTCTATAAACGGACACTGCCTCTTCCGGATGATATCGCCAAAACAGGCTTAAACAAGTCCTAGGGACTTCTTGTGATTTGTAATCGTCATCAAAGGCTTACCCAAGCAGCGCAAATACAGAAAACAGTTATTTAACTTATTATTGTTATTTCATTTTTCATAAAAATCTAAAGCTGTTTGCGATTTCTACTCATATATTACAGCGATTGAGCACCATATTCAGCGCAGTTGAGACATTTACCTCTTGCATTGCTTAGTCATCTCATGTTCCGCTAGTCACACGAGGCAAAACACAGATGTAAATAATGCAAGCAATCCAATATACAAAACTCGGTCGAAAAAAAACTTCGTCAATGGTGGAAAATCAAAATCACTTCGTTTAAGTCAAAACCCTTTCGGAATTGATATTTTCCCATCGAAATTTATATTTGTATTTATTACTAATATTGAGCCTAAGTAAGGCATAATAAGACATTATATGTTTTCTGACATTACCAATTTTGAAGAATGCTTAACACAAAATATCACTATTTACAGTTGCTGCACAACGCTCAAATTAATTGATTTTGGTATGCAGTGGTGAGCAGACTTGTCAAGGTCACTGGCTGAAAGAAAACTGAACTTTGAACGATGATATTGAGCGACTGGGCGCGAATAAAAACGGGCTTCATGGTGTTAGTCAAATCCGAATGCTCTTTAACATATCACATTCTTAATTCAACAGACGGTGTCCCTCAAACTTTTAACGTTTTCCTTAAACGCTCAACGTTTCTTCAACGTTTGACGTTTTTTAACGTTTAAAGTTCATTTAACGTTTACATTCTATAACGTTTAGTGTCTCTGAAACGTTTAACGTCTATTTAACGCTTAGCATTTCTTTAACGTTTAACGTTTCTATAACGTTTAGCATTTATTTAACGTTTAACTTTTCTTGAACGTTTAAATTTGCTTTAACGCTTAACGTTTAACGTTTCTTTAAGGTATTGTAATGTTAGACGTTTCTTTAATGTCATCAGTTTTTTAACGTTAAACGTGTTTTAACGTTAATCGTTTTCTTTTGCGTTTTGCGTGTCGCTTACGCTTAACGTTAATATAAAGTTAAAAATGTATTTATTGCTTAACGTTCGTTTAACTTTCTTTACATTTCACGTTCACCGATTGCCGACACAAACAGAAGCGTGACTCTTCTATCGCTCTATCGCTCTATCGCTCTATCGCTCTATCGCTCTATCGCTCTATCGCTCTATCGCTCTATCGCTCTATGCTTCATATTGCTCTACTCACTACATCGCTCGTTATGCTCACTTATTCATTCCGCTCGTAATAGTCGCTGGCTATTGCTCTATGCAATTATATCCGCTCTATCGCTCTATCGCTCTATCGGGCGTATATCATCGTTCTACTTATTCACTGCTATCGGTTGCTTATGCTCTACTCACTCTATACTCTATCGTTCTATCGATATATTTTCTCTGAGTCGCGTCAGTCGTGCTCTTATCACTACTATTGTCAGCTCCATATCGTCTCTATCGCTCCTATCGCTCTATTCGACTCTATCGCCTTCTATCGCTCTAAATATGCTCTACATCGCTCTAATCTCAGCCTCTATTCGCTCTATTCTGTCGCTCTAATCGCTATATCGCTCTAATCGCTCTAATCAGCTTTCTAGTCGCTCTATCGCCTCTATTCGGCTCCTATTGCTCTTATCACTCTATTCGTTCTAATCGCTCCTAGTCGCTCTTATTGCTCTTATCACTCTACCCTCGCTTCTAATTCTCGCTCTATCTTGCTCGAGTCTCCGCCTCTATCGGCTCTTATACTCTACCATAGTTTTTCCTATTTTCGATTACCTTAAGACTACGTAATTGCTCTAATCGTTCTATCACTCTATCATCTCCTATCTTGCGCTATTGCTCTATCGGCTCTAATCGCTCTAGTCGGGCTCTAATCGCTCTATCCACTCTATCGCTCTCACTCGGTCTATCGCCTCTATCGCTCTATACGTACTATCGCTCCTAGCAAGCTCTATCGTTCTATCGATCTATTACTCTATTTCGCTCTATTCGACTCTATCACTCTATCCGTCTCTATCGCTCTACTCGCTCTATCAGCTTATCGCTCTATCGCTTTACGCGCTCTATCTGCTCTATCCGATATATTTCGCTTATCTTCGCATTGCTAATCCTTGCTTTCTATCACTATACCTTGTTCTAATAGTCTCTATCGGAATTATTGCTCTATTTCGCTCTATGCTTCTATCGGCTCCTAACGATCACTCGGCCTGTTCCTCTATTACATCCTTTACTCTCTCGTTATAATTTGTCTCAAGCTCTTAGTCTTGCTAGCCAGCACTGTTAATTATTCCTAATCTTTCAATATATGTTATCTTTGTTTTCTTTCTCTAGACCATTTTCACTGTGATCATATACAAAATGACCATGGCTATTCCCTATGGTAGTCAGATGGATGGCTTGTGGATGACAAAGGCAATCGAATTGGGAGTCTGAGACGGTGGAGTGGAGAGTGGATAGTTAAAGTGCTGCATTTTCATTCTAGCCCGCACGTCTTTGGTATCATACAGGAACTCCGTGAAAGGGAAATATTGATCTTTTATTTATTTTTCTGCAATAATACGAGCGAGCACGTAGCGCGAGCGAATACTCACTGAATACGGATATTTATTTCCACATCAAAGCGAACGACAGACCCGACCTGGCACCACCGTAGCGATTTTCAAAAGCTTATATCTTTGTAATCCCGCATCCGGTTGACAAGTTCATCTGCAGTTCATCTCCATTCATTGAATTATGTTAAGTGACTTGAATATGTTTCGTCTCAGGTGAGGGGTCAGCATGGCGCGTGGCACGTGAGGCAATGCCTATTTGAACGTGTTACTGGGGTCAATGTCCTCCGAGTCTGCAGAATTGCCTCCCCTGCCAGTCATTAAAGTTTGCTCACCTGAAAAAGGAACATAATAGGCTAGCATTTTGTTGTATCCTTGCCGGATATGAGTCGACGTTATGAGTGACCTTTAATCCAAGATCTGCATGCGATTTATTCTGAGGGATCTACTGGGATCCTTGATCAAGCTTTCATCCATGCACAAGTCTGGATGACAACTTGCCAATTTCCTTGCCATCGGATTTATACGGGCTCGCTCGTCCTTCGCCGATTAAAGCGTCTTACTGTTCTTTGACACATGTGTGTAGGTAGTATCGTTTCAAAATGATATTGTCTCCATTTTTAAAGTGAAATGACACATTTTCCCATTTCGATAATGAAAAAATGTGTCAATTAAACATTATACTGTATGTGTGTGCAGTGGTGGGCAACTTCCGTTAATCTGCTACTAACGGAACTACCTTTTCAGTAGCAGAGTAACGATCTTGTTACTTTTCAAAACAGTTAACGGACCAATTAACTTTCGCTACTTTATAGTCAAGTCCATTACTCCGTCACTCTCTTGATTTTGCGTTGAGGTAATGGGCTGGTGTGAAAAGGATGGGCACCATAAAGTGGATACAAATTTAAGTAGCATATAAAAACCGATATCTTACCGATCGAATCTCATCTTAGTTCATCTGAGGTCAGTGACCTCGGTTAACCTGTGTAAAATCTGACCCCAGTGGAACATTTAATTGCGTAAAAATGAATGCCAAATTTGAAATTAGCGTCACAAAATGCTCTAGAAACTGTCAGAGGCCAAAACAGTTATATTTTTAGATTAGGTTATCAGAGTTCATGATCTCAGTAGAAAATATAAATTTCTCAAACAAAATGCCAGCATAATGTTTTCGAAATTGCATGTCAGTAGCCGTTTTCACGATGGATTATTTTGTGCGAAATGATTCAAAACATTTTAAAACATTTTAAAATGTTTTTAAACATTTTGCGCAAAACAATCCATCGTGAAAATGGCTAATATGTACATGTCAATATATAATGTTTTATAAGTTAATAGAACATCCTGGAGGGGGCAGATTTTGCTCCCCACCCCCAGTGGGGCGAGGGTTTAAATAAGGTAACGGTGTAATGGACTAAAGTAGCTTCCATTAAATGTGTCTCGAAGTAGCGGAGTAACGAGTAACGGAACTATTTTTATAAGTAACGGAATACTTTATTTTTTAAAGTATTTTTTATAAATATAAACGAGTAACGGAACTACATTTTTAGTAACAATGCCTTCCACTGTGTGCGTGGAAACGAACAGTATGATCTTCTCTATGTATACCTGGCTTGACATATCTGGGCACTTCTTGCATTTGAAATCATTAGCCGTTTTCACGATGGATTATTTTGCGCGAAATGTTTTAAACATTTTAAAATGTTTTGAAATGTGTAGGTAGTAGCCGCTTTCACGATGGACTAATTTGAAAAAAGTTACCCTCGCCCTATGGGACCGTAGGGCGAGGGTAAAAAATTATCGCAAATTAGTCCATCGTGAAAACGGCTACAACTAAAACATTTTTACACATTTTAAAATGTTTTAAACATTTCGCGCAAAATAGTTCATCGTAAAAACGGCTACTGTGACAATGTTTCTGAAACAAATCGTTGACACTTCATAGGTCACCGTAGGGTGCATAAGTGAACTTCCGATTTCATTGCCACTTTTTCGATTATTTGTTGTTTTGGAAAAAGTGTTCCTTTTTATCTTCATGTTAAAATATTGTTTTATATACAGCCAGAGACAAAAGTATGCCATTTAAAACTACTAATGTTGAAAACAAATGAACCCCTATGCCAATGATTGTTTTAAAAAATGCCTAGTCGTAACCACTAATTATAGGCCGTCATTGGGTGCATAAGTTAACACCAGGTGTTAGGGTGCTAGACTGTCGTTGAGTGCATACTGCATAAGTTAACTACTGATTTTCGATACTAATTTTGGAACCTTTTTTGTTCAGTGTTTGTTGATGGTTATGAAGGGAAGAGCACATAATCTATTTATTTATTGCACGTTGTAGGCTCCTTCCACTCAGGTGTGGCTAATACAGAGACAGTGTCACATGATATAAGGCAAGGCAGGTCAAATGAGCATACACGCATGCATACAAACATTCACACACACACACACACACACACACACACACACACACACACACACACACACACACACACACATGCACCACACACACACACACACACACACACACACCACACAACACACACACCTACACACACCCTCACACACACACAACACACACACACACACACACACGACACACACCACACGACATCACACCACACACACACACAGTCTATCACACACACACACACACACACACCAACACACTTACACACACGCGCGCGCGCGCGTTTGCGCGCGCAACGGCACGCAACGCACGGCACGCACGCACGCACGCACGCACGCACGCACGCACGCACGCACGCACGCACGCACGCACGCACGCACGCACGCACTCGCACCATACACTCTCCCACGTACGTGTCGCCACGAGGCAGGCGCTGCTATCGGTCAACCATCTATTGTTGAACTATATGCCTACGCAGCTCCCCCTTGAAATGCCGCAGGTTCGAGTCACGGATGTTTTGTGGTAAAGCGTTAAAAGTGGTCACAGTGGGGTAGAGCAATGCCTTCTAATAGGCAGTGTGCAAGACATATTTCCCATACTGTTTCGTAAATATATAATAATAATATATAATATACTTATATATATATATATTACTATATGAAATGTATAATACATTTTGCGTGAAAAGGTAAATATTTGCATTTAACTCTATTCCTTGCGGACGGCTGAATTACGTTAACCCGCGCACTGCAGGGGGGTTGATTTCCGCCCCCCCTCAGGTTTTTCAGGAGTAGCGGAAAAAACGGCGGGGCGCAGCGCCGCCAAAGTTTTCCGCTACCCTCTTTGGGCAATCATATACACCACACTTTGTAAAAGTTTTGACTTTTGAGGCATCTCAGGTCACGTCACAAGTCCATGTCAAGGTAACCTCACTCCTCAAAAATGTTTTGCGTTACGTGCAAAGCCACAGTCTTTTTTCGAAAGTTTTGACCAAACTTGCAGGATTCTCATAAAATAATCAGATACCTACAACTTCTTATATCTCGATTTTTCGTATCGGTGACCAAAAAGGTCAGGTCAATTTCCTGACCCTCCCCACTTCCATAGATACAGGTGAATGGGAAAATAAACAACATGTTTCTCCTTCATAATATGCATTGGACAGGCTTATTCTTTTCAAGAATCAATGCTATTTTAGGCTCATTATAAAATGATCCAAAGGTTGCAATTGTTGTCAAGTGATCTCTACAAGGTCATCTGAGGTCATCTGAGGTCATCAGCAAATGATTTGCTAATAACTCTTGATAGAAAAGAGATAGAAGACGATTAGTTGACACCAATGTGTTCGTCTAGGTCTGGCCGCGGTCGCCCCATAATGTCAACATGACCTACCTGGGTCACCAATTTATGACCTTCCTATAGGTCAAATTTTTGAAGTTTGACCTTCCGAGGTCACCGTATATATGTTTCAAAGCGCAATCAATGAGACAAACACGATGGCGGTCAAAAATGTTTACCCTATCTTTTCTAGGTGACTGCTATCACGAAAAAAATTGTTTTTGCTAAAAACAGTATGTTTGACCTTGTCATGACCTCTGGAAGCCTAAACTATGATCTGAGATCATTTTGCAGGACAGAACATGCGTTTGCAAATTTTCGCAATGGCTAAATCGATTGTCTCTCTAATCGTTTGCTCCTAGCTATCATAGTCTTCCGAGCATAAAAATTGGGGGTTTTTCTGAAAAGAGTCCTAAAAGTAGTCCCTAAACACCGGAATCTGACCTTGGTGACCACGTGTGAAACCTCAAATGTGAGCCTGATCCCAGAAAAGACTGAATACTTTCACGGATAAGAGCTTGCCTAGAGCTAATCTAATGCCGATTTTCTGCTTGTCGCTAACGAATTTGCGTAGTTTTGGGGATCTCACGGGGGCGAAATAACCCCCCCTGCAGTTCGTGTTCGGCGCGAACCCCCTGCAGTGCGCGGGTTAACGTGCAGGGGAGGGCAGATTCTGCCCCCTCCACAGATATTTCGAGAACTGCTTAGTCGATTTCGATGGAGCGAACACAACACCATTCGATTCGTCATGAATGCATGTACACATTTCCTTTGGGACCATCAATTTCTGTTTTGGTCAAAAGTTGGGGCCAAAGAACATTTTTTTAGTTTATTGGGGCCATGTGGTTCGATCGATTTCAATTCCCTAAACGTTTATGAGCTTCAACTTTACTGGTTTTAAACATGTCAAAAGACAATTACCAAAATGACAAAAATCATTGGCAAATTCAGAGGATGTAAAAAAGGGTATTTTCGGATAACAAATATGTCCTGTTCGTGATTGTTTGGGGCGGTATGAACGTGACATGTGGACATGATCTGTATGATTTTGTTGCATGATTTTGTAATTGGTTAAATGTAATATATTGCACATTGGCAGATCCAGGTCAGCAACAAGGGGGGGGGGCACCTTGCGCATGACATTTTTATAAACTTGCTAATTTGACGGTTAAGCTCATTTGAGGGAGGATACCGCCTTCAATTTCGTGTACCTGTGTGCGCCTCAGCCCAACAAATTTGTGCAATCCCAGTATGTGTGATGCATATTGCAGTGAAAATGTTGCCGACGCATGTATTGCACCGCTAACTATGACGGAAGTATGCGCTTCACAACAGGATTCGTAACACCCTCCCAAAAACATGACCCTGGCACTGCCTCTGCTGAACCGTTGTTTTTTCATCATTTTGACACAACGCGCGTAATTCAATTTTAGGAAAATTTGCACAACTTCAAGACGCTAGCTCCAGTAGTTCAGGAGCAGCAAGCTACCGGGGAGGGAGGAATCTACCCCGCAAGGAAGTAGGGTCAAAATCTATGCGTATCAGAGACTATCATGGGTGCCCACTGCCCAAACCCCAAGCCCAACCCAGCTGAAACCCATGAACACCAAGCCCAGACCCAGATCAGACCCATTCAAATTCATAATATTGATACCCATGCCCATTGGGGCCCATTCAGGATAAGGCAGATAAATTATTGTCACAAAATTTACGAACATACCCTAGCGTGTTGACCTTAATTCATATACAACACTTCAACTGGCCAGCAACCGCTTTTACACTCCAGGTTCTACTGGTCACCTGTTTAGTTTGGTGTCTCGAATACGAGCACTATGAGCCGCGATTCACTCTCTTCGGCAGCAGTTAATCATAGGTTGGAGTCAACTAGGATCAGACACTGAGTTTAAAAAAAATCTTACTGTCCTATTACTTACCACGATTTATTATTGTCATATAATTGCCAAAGTATATTGTAGAAGTGTCCTATATTAGATAAAAACATATTTACCTGGTTAAACATCTGGTTGTCAAGTAAAAAATAACTCCTAGCGACATTATTCCAAAGTTGCCATACCCATGCCCGCCCAGTACCCATGAAAAGTCAAAAAATGCATACCCAACCCAGACATTTGGAAGAATTGAGTGGGCACCCATGGGTGCACCCAGCCTATGATAGTCCCTGCTGCATATCGCCGCAGTAACAGACGCGGCCGCTTATGTTGAAAGTTCACTATCAGGGACAAACGGTAGCCTTGCTTTGTCGATCGGACTCAGCCCGAGGAATCGGCACGAACCTGAGAACTTGCAACTCTCAAACTTGTTTTTAATCGCATTCCCTGACACTTGGCTTCACGTCCCTCTAGTGTTAGCCGTCGCTACTGCTGCGAAAGTTCGGTTATACATAGTTAGTGCTGCAATAAAGACGTCCAAGTTTGCAAAAAGTACTGTCTGTTCTGTCTGTTCTAGTCTCCATTCTCCAACTCCTATTCCTTGATCTCAAATGGAATT
>VOPJ01004445.1:0-12727 GCA_014673585.1 Semibalanus balanoides
TACTTGAAAAAAGAGCCGATGGAGAAAGTGTTTAACAGAACAATCCTGGGGTTCAGAAAGGGGTAGAACTTACAAAAACATACAATGCGATATTTAATTTAAAGTTCAGGGCTTCTTTATTATAACCATCTAGATTCATTTGCTTTGCTATTCATATGAGTGTACCTGTTCTATTGTTCCTTATGCAAAATAATATTAATGAAATATAATTAATTCAGTCGCAATTTAACAAACGTAATGTCCAAACCTGTGATTTGTAAAATTATTAGAAATGAAACTGTTTGACCGTCACCATGTGACATTAATTGACGGAATCATTACTTATTTTAACGTTGTTCATATAAACTCTTTCCGAAACCATATCGACACGCCTTAATTTACCGATACGCATAGAAATCGTCACCTATAAAAATTAGTCTGGTCAGACACTGTGACTTGACACTCTGGCAAGCAAAAGTCACCTATCTAACATAAGGCAGCTGAATCTTAACCTTGACTGGATGCGGCATACAGAGTTATCTATTTTAACTGAAGCAAAAAATGTTCCCCGTAAATCGGAATGTGATGTGGAAAGCCCGGCAACTAGATGGTATTAAAGTTATCAGTTGATCGGGTCTGGTCTTGGCCGTGAATTTTTAGCTCTTTAATCACTTGTTTTGCGTCGTGTTAGTCTGGTTGTGTCTGCCTACTCTCTGCTTAGTCTGCACCGTGACGGTGCGCCACCTTTGAAGTGCCGTAGAGGGAGGGAGGGGGTGTTTAGACGCCCCTTCCTCGAACTCGGCTACTATGGGACGAAGACAAAAAACAAAATATCGTTAACACCAAGTCACAAATAATTTTGAAAACTATTTTTGTCATTGTTTTGGTTCAGGCTAATATTGAGTTCACCAGAGGTCATCAAAGGTTAGATTTTCCGGTTTTAGGACTTCGATTAAAAAAGTATCAGGAACTATGATAGCTATAAGAAAAACTGATAAACAATCGGATGATCTAGGAAAAGCAATCGTCATAGGTGTTCTAAAGTTTTACCTCATGTCAATAAATAAGGCTTCAGGTGTCATCAAAGGTCAAAAGGCTATTTCTTTAGCAGAACTGTTTTTCACAAATAATGTTTTGCCTAATAGCAATAAGGCAATAAATTCAATTCCATCGTGTTAGTCTCGTCGTGGCGCTTCAAATGTGCACGGGCCCCGGACTGGACAAAGCCTACGGAATGCAATGATCTAATTACATCGGATATGGACCTGATGTGATGATGATCGTCAGGTGCAGGACAAAGAGAACACCAACAGGCTTCAGGTAACTTTGCCATTCATATTACTCGAACACCTGTCATTTATCTTCATTTTCAACAAAAAACATTCTCACTAGGGGGGAATTTGGTAATTGAGGTCTAGCTAGTAGTCACTGCAGGGGCACTCCCCCTCCCCCCAGATAACATGCTAGCCGAGGCCCTGCGTGAAAGCCTCTGTCCCACCCTAGCGGGTTCGTTTCATGACTCTTCCCCGTCAAATATGACGTGGTCATTCAAACCGGAATGTATGTGCTAAGTATTCGATCTCATCACGATAGCGAAGTTAAATAACCGCTGCACTTCCTTTAGGCGTTGCTCGAGGCACAACATATAATGGTGCCTTTCGACTGAGCTGCTACTGCTGCACTCTGCTAGTCTGCCCGGCCATCCAATAGTGATTGATCTTTTGAAATCCGGTCGAACCACGGACTTAGTCACTGTGCAGTCAGTTCATGCTCCTGTGCTGTGTCCGCTATGCTCCAACTTTGCAAACTGCGATCTGATGTGCAGTATCCAGCTCTCATGGGCATCACCACTTCGAACTCGCCACTTTTTACCTGAAAACCGCTGTAGTTCAGATAAACGTGTTCTTAAATCGGCAAGACACCATCCCTGTCAGATCCAGGGGCGGAGGGGGGGGGGGCATTCAGTTAAGAGCAAATGTCATCCCACACAAGAACATGGGGCCATTCAATACAAGTATTTCCCCGCTGCGTTCCTGCATTAGAGCTGTAAGAAGTAATTATAAGGAAAAAAACCCTCGCCCCTGGTCAACGAATCTTTCGCGATGACCCCCCCCCCTCCGCCCGGTCAACGACGTGTGGCGCTGGCAAACCGACGCCAACGACATGCAGACTTAAGATGGGCAACGTGTACTCACATGGGCCTACAGGAATGTACAGTCGTTTTATTATGTATCTTCCCTTTTGTAGTTTTTAAAACTCCTCTAATTTTACTTCTGTGTACATGAAGGACTGATTTAAGGGAGCATGTGGTACCTACCTAGGCAGGTACCACATGTCCTTCAGTTATCAGTCCTTCATGTACACAAAAAGTGACATCAATGAGTATCTTCAGAAAACCCTACAAATACCAAGCCGGAAAATAATAATAGAACCGACAGTAATAGGCGCAGAGCAGTGGCACTGCATATCGCCATCCACTTTTTTACTTATAACAGGCCAGCCTTCTATTTAGGCCACGTTCTTAAATACGGGGCACCAATATAAGTCTGACGTGTTATAATCGACTACGTTGATATTACCCTCCAGCCATTCTCGTCTGCTTAATAATTTTTTTTTTAAAGAACTTTGCACAGTTAAACAAAATATATTTTGTGCACATTTAACCATTATCCACATCAGACACAGTAAGTAGGCATACATCCCCAGACCAGAATGCAAAAAAAAACACACAACTCTAGTCCCGCACCATCGTGCCGTCATGATCTGATGGCCGGCCGAGATAACGAGCCAAATCTGGGTCGGTCATCGGGTCTTTTAATTTGAATGTAAGTTGGTTCCTTGTTGTTGTAAATAAATCTGATATTCGCAGTTTTCGAAAGGTCTGCAAAAACCGACTTACCCCACCCTATGGGGTAAAACGGTTTATATCGTGCCGCGACACCGTGGTTAAAGCCAGCGCGTACAGACTCCTACTATAATGTCCGAGCGACCTGTTGCGTGAAGTAACCATGTATCTCGATAGGAAAATCGGGGTTAAAACTACGGTCACACCGCGGAAGGCTAACCACATCCGTTGGAGACATCGTTCCTCATAGCCACCTCAAGCAGCAATCCACGCCACTACCACAGCAACACGAATGCATCAAACGCACATTCTTCTTTCGCGGATTCCCTAATACCTGTGAGCACTCAAAACATTTCGACCCGTCATTCTCGATCAACACTCAATTCCAGAACACTGGGCTACTGTCCTTCCTATATGCTCTGCACTGGTATAAGTTAATCCACAGTATACTAAGTCAACGAGATTCTTAATACACAAGCAGATTATGTATTCCACAAATAGCTCTGAATATTACAATGTGTGATGGAATGGTCTGCCATAACACTAAAGTAGTAAATTTCTATAGACAGAGCCACATGAGCCCTCGAGATGACGGTCGGCGATAAATCGATCTCGTGTTCTACTTACACACAGAACCAATCCGGAACATCTCAATTCAACACCGCTCATTAACGGATAAAACTTACCTGAACGAAAGAGACAAGCGAAATCTTTGGCAACCGACATTCACTGGCGATGCACGTGCGGGCTTCTATGCGTTAGTCGAAGGAGAACTCGTAAGTACTCATAATTCCGCTTCGCAGCGCGTACGGGGTTGTGTCTAACAAAGGGTGTGCGCCGTCTTACCTACCATGCGCTCCCTAAAGCCACCTCCCTAATCACATCATGATGTTTTAGCCTTTTCGCAGAATGGTCTACGGGTCCAGGGGCGACATCGCCCCCCCCCACACCCCCCGGTAGCCACAACTGCGCGGACGACAAGTGAATGCGAGCGGGAGTTTCTAAACGGTAAGTCCCTTTGACCGAAGTTTACTTGTTACAAAGTCGGAGGTCCAACTCTCACATTATGTTATTTACAATTTTTTCTGCCCATACTCTTGGTCCATGAGCGGATTGTGACACTGGTCATACATGCCATACAACATTCTCCAACCATGCCCAGAGGCATGTCATCCCTCCAGCCGCCATAGGCTCAACAGGCTAAGGACGTAACATCATCTGCGTAAGATTTTGGCGCATCGACATTTGTGACGCAGTTTATATATGATCTGCATTCACATTTTTGTTCGCCTTGGACCCAACAATACATGGCGCTTTGGTCCACAAATCACAATTTTTTAACATTAGCAATCTTTGACTCAGTGGTGGGCATCGTTACTAGAAAATGTAGTTCCGTTACTTGTCAACCCGTTACTCATAAAAGCAGTTCCCTTACTCGTTACTCCGTTAACTCGCAACAAATTTAACGGAAATTACTTTAGTCCATTACTCCGTTACTTAAGTTTAACTCTCACCCTAGTGGAGGTCATTTTGACCCCCCCCCCCCACACACACACCTGAGTTTTGTTTGGAAATAGCGGGAAAACGGTGGCACGGAACGCCGCCAAATTCGAAACAGCTATTTGGGCATCAATTACCCACATTTTGAGAAAGATTTTACCCCAGGTCATCTCAGGTCAGGTCACCAGATCACGTCAAATGACTTTACCTTACAAAATGTTGTGATCGGGCCAAAGTCACAGTCTTTGTTCGAGAGATTTAAAACTTGCAGTATTTTATAAAAATCATAATTACCTGCAATTCTTAATCTAGTTGTGTGTCTTCTGTCGTTGACCTAAGGTCAGTTCAATTTTCTGACCTCCACATTTTAAGTGAATGGGAAAATATACAAATGCTTCATTTTCAGAGAAAATGCATTAGATCAGGTCAATTATTTCCGAATCATGTTTTTTTTAGCTCACTGTTAATGCCAAGGGCTGCCCAGTGACCTCTGCAAGGTCATCTGAGGTCATCAGCAATGTTGCGCAAATAACTATTGATATAATAAAGATAGAGACGATTGGATGACACCACTGTGTTTGTGTCGTCGAGCCGCGTCGACCCATATGCAACATGATCTACCTGGGTCACTAATAATTGACCTCGACCTGAGGTCAAATTTTGAAGTTGATCTAACAAGGTCACCATCAATATTTGGCAAAGCGCCTCGACAAGACAAACACGATAGTTTTAAAATCATTGCCCTATCTTTATTAGGTAAACAGTGATTTGCAAAAAACAGTTTTCCCAAAAATAACATTTTGTACCTTTGGAGCTTTAACTATTAGGCACCCTGAGCTAAAACTTTAGGACACGTTTGTTCATTTTTCAAGAGCTTTCCATTGCTTTTTCCATTTGTATTCTATCTTTGGTTCCTGATATATTTGGATATATTTGATATATTTGATATATTTGTTCTAAACAAAGTACTAAAACTGAAAATGTTACCTTCGTTGACCTCTGGCGACCTCACTCCTCAATATTAACCTGAGTAAAACAATACCTCATGTAAGTTGTATTGGTCATGTCAAGAGATTTAGAATGCCTTTTTCACGTTTTTCTAGCCCCTTAGTTTTTTAGTTAGACGGGGGTCATTTTGACCCCCCCCCCCACACACACACCATGGCGAAGTTGTGTAAGAGGGCCACCAGGGTGCGGTTAACACTCGCCAGTACTGGGGATGGATGTCATCCCAAACTCTCTGTTTCCGGGAATAACTCGCGTATTTATCAATCGATTACGATGCAACGTTAAGTAGTTACTCTAGTACCTACCCTACTTGATAATAATTTGACACTTGCTCTAAAAATTGCAAACCACTCCTGCAAACCAAAGCCAGTGGCTTCCTATGAGCTGTGACCTACGTCCTATGAGTTGTGTTTCTCAATGTCACGTCAGACGCAACTGCCGTCCCGCATGCTTGGAACTTGTGCACTTTCCTAGTGTTATAACACTCGGCTTATAAGCCCGGTCCTAACCGCATCCGTCCCGGTCCTCACCGCACCCGTCTACGCTCGCCCGAGCCCGTCTGGAGATCCCTTGATTAAATTTGACAGCGGATCTTGATTAAATTTGGCTTGATTAAATTTGGCATAATAGAGAATGAAAATGGATCTGATCGTGACGGATATCATTTGATAGGATGAAACTGATAAATTATGTAATAATTATAGTATTTTTACTGCCAGTTCCATTTACAACAAATTGAAGCGTACTGACAATTAGTAGATATACAAACAAATGACCTTTCCTCGTGTCGTCAGTTAAAAGTTCAAGGCAAAATATTATATTATAAAACATTAGAGTGAATTTTCGGCCACTGGCCATTATCAAACCGATTACAGCAATACAACACTTCGGTAAAAATATAGCTGCCTTCGTCCTCCTACTTTTTCCCTTATAAAACTCGTGACATAATTGCAGACACATCACCATAGATATAAAGACTAGATAGGACAGGTCCGAAATAGCGGTGGCGCCAGGCCGGTTATCGGGGCAAATGGCATTAGTGTGTGCGTGCCCTCAAGCTTCGCTCGCGCTTCTTTGTTTCCCGGCAGATTATTAAACTTAAGATGTCTGTATGCTACGAATTGTGTGATATAATCAGATTCGTCGTAGAAAAATATAATAGACTCCAATTTTTTTAAAATTATGGGGTCGGCAAAGTTGACATGCCGGTGATTCCCCCAGTTCCGTACGTAACGCGCAACGTGCCGCTTCCTCTCATTGTTGATCTTCGTTTGCAAGGTGATTTGTTAAATTTGAGATAGCAAACGTCAAAGAGTTGAGCGATGTATCTATGCGTGTGAAAAATGTCATCTGACTTTGCTTGAATGCATTGCGGACTCCATTGTGGATCCAGAGGGGAGAACGGGTGCCATGACCCTTTCCCAAATCCCACCTAAAATAGGGCGGAAATTTGACAGAACACATTTCTGAGATAATAGGAAAGTTTAAGCAACGTTTCACGAACTAAATTTGGTTCTTTAAGTCAGTTAACGTGATACACAAAGCAAGGCCGAAGTCCGGCTGAGTTTCAGAAATTTGTGCAAAGCTCTCTTTTGATTGCCCCCCCCCACAGGACTGACCAAACCACACCGTTCTCTAGATCGCCTATTGCTCGACTCCGAAGGCGACGGCCACCCCCCGAAGTTTGGGGGAGGAAATGTCTGAAGTCCATTCTTTCCATTGAGAACACCATAAGGATAATGTTAAATGTCCGGAGAATGTTGGGGGACACGTGCCCCGCCGTCCCCCTGTGGTGGAGCCCCTGATTCGACTTATCTAATTACGATTTGCATAAACTCGTCAAACATGATGAGAATATATCCTTATTGTGGCTCTGTGGATAGGCTTTGCCAATATATCGCAATCAGACGCAGCCATACCTCCTTCGACTAGGAGACGAGGTGGGGGGGGGGGTATCAGGCATCCCCAGCAGGAGACCCATCGGCAAATAGTGGGGCACCGTGTCGCCCTTGTTGCCCCCCCTCCCCCATTGCTGCGCCTGATCAGACGCTATGATCTGCTCGGTCCTAACTCAACTGCCCGGTGGCCGCGGGTTAACCAACTCTAACAACAACTTTTACAGCGCATTTTTGATTGCACCATAGATTTGCGCGTCGAGTACTTGTCATTGGGGGCGAATTTTCCCATGCACAGATTTTGGTTTGGCGCCACGCGGAGGCGTGTTTTTACCGACCCTGAAACGATGGATCCACCAATTTCATAACATCCCATTACATGCAACAGATATACATTGGCACACAGCAATATCTGTTCATCTCACACAGGGGCACAGCAGGAGTTGTTGCGGACGGGGGGGGGCACACCGAGACCTATGAGCTCGAGTGGGCCCCTAACATTGGCTGATGCCCCCCAAAAGAACAGTTTCCACTTCATTAGAAGGACCACTCCCTCCATGTGATACTTACTGTTCGGCCATAAGCAAGTAAAGTCAAGGGTTTTCAAAAACAGGCGGGAAGGACACGATTAATTAGCCATATATTAGCACTAGAGTAATCAAATTAACCGGAAACGTCGCCACAATTTCGTTGACTTTCTCAGAACTGATAGATCGATGGACCAAATAAACTTATTCTTGAAGTAGGGTAGGGGAGCGGATTTGATATCTCAACTTTGATTATGTTAGTATTTCGGAACCCATACTGAGCTGTGTGTGTGCTTACCATACCATACCGGAACCAGGCGAGTGACGAAAGACATTTGAATTGCCAACGAAGTCAAGTAGTACCTAACAAGCGAGGAGTCATCACACAACGAATGGATGACGGTATTCCCGAGTAATATAGAAACCATCGCCAGGGCCGGGGGGCCCCACCCGCCCACGAGTCCACGAGACATGGGCCCTTTCAGACCCGAGATGGAGGCCCCCTCTCAGCCGCGACGGGGCGGGGGGACATTTGCCGGCCAAATGCCCCCCCCCTGGCTGCGGCCCTGGCGGAGCAGAACAGAGGTCCAGGGACGAAAGACGAGTCTCCGAATACACAGGAGGGAGACGCGGAAAGCGGCGGCGATGGGATCTCACAAGTTCACGAATTAATAGGCCGACATCTCGCCATTGCTGGTCACATCGATTACAGAACATGTTAGGCAATGGTTACAGTAGAGCATCAATATACCCTGCATGTGGCAAGTCCCAAACATTGTGTGCAATTTTAAACATGGTGGAAATCGCTCACAAACGACGAATAAATAATTCACAAGCGACGGATATACAATTACAGGATGGGCCAAGAAGACGTATTGGCATTTAGCCGGGGTCGGTCTTTTTTAATCAATAAGGTTTCTGCGATTTTGCTGACGGGATGGTCACTAGATTTGTTGAGAATTTGAATTTCAAGCGGAATAATAGAGCGTGTATCCAGTGTTGAGTGATGCTCCTTGAAATGCATCACCCATCGGGGTTGCTTCAGTTCAATTTCGAGGGCGTCTCTGAGGAGTGCTCATCTAAATCTCAAACGCACCGGACGTTTCCGTCTTCACCAATATAGGGTGCTTCCCCTGGCCGTTCCGCTGGCATACCTACGCATTAAGTTTGTACACAACATGTTTCTGTGTACAGTCCTCTGTTAAACCGGAGTGCCACAGGTGTGACATCTGTGGCCTCCCGGACACCTTGGTTTTGGATAGGTGAAGATCTAAACAGGTTTGTTTTTGAGTCTGAGGTTTCTCCAAGCTACTCCTGGAATGTAAAAGCCAGACTTGTTAACTTTACTTTGAATTTTGGCATAGGCGCTCCTCATCTACATATGGAGAACATAAGAAGTCCCGTTCTCCGACTGGTTCTGATCCGGTCCGTGCCGGTGGCACGTCTACCTCTATGACGAACGTCATTTAAAAGCTTTTATAACTTTTACAGGGTATCCATTTTGCACAAGTACGTCCAACACTTTTATCGAGTACTCTTTTCTCTTTCGGTGTTAGTCGAGGAGTTCCTGATGGCCCGAGCGGAGACTGATTTCTGACGAATGTTGTGTTTAGTAGACGCTGGGTGGCCGATGTTGTAATGTAAATGATTGCCAGAGTGGTATGGGTTTTATATAAAGCTTCGTTTCTAGCCTTTTAGTGTACGGTTTACCTTTGAGTTTCAGTGTCACTAAAGTATCGAGAGGAAGGAAGGCACTCCCGACCCTCCGACCCTCCCCTGGAATGACTCAGAGGGTGTGAGCGCAGAGGTAGGGTGAAGCGAGTTTCAAGGTCCGCAAGATCTGCCAGCGCCTGCATCACCTGCGTATATAGATTTGCGCCTGCCCCGTAACCTATATTTTTTTACCCAAGTGCGTTGTAATGTGCTTGTGTAACTCGTTTTGGGGATGAATGATGGCGCAGTGGGCCGAAAAATTCACCCTAATGTTTTACTAATATGTATTTTGCCTTGAACTTTTAATTGACGACACGAGGAAAGGTCATTTATTTGTATATCTACTCATTAACCATGTTCCCCGCACGAGCACTCAATAATAGTACTGACAATTACTTAAAATATGGGTTCCGAAAACACATAACTAAATAATGGTGGGACTGGGATCTCAGTGGATCCCAGTGCAAAATGATACCTGCGATCTCGGATGCCGGCGGATCCGTCGACCAATGTTGAAGACAGATATATGATCCCAGTGGATCCATCGACAAATTATAAAGGTGGATCTATGATCCCAGTGGATCCGGGATCGAGATCCCAGACATCAGATCCTTGGATCCATTTTCGGGATACGAGCACATGTCTGCTGACTGCCTTCTTATAGGGCCTTGGGCTAGCCCACATGGTTACCATGTGGTTACCATGTGACTGTTACGTGCCCCCCATCGTAAGTGGGCGAAACGCCACGTGGAGCTGACTTCACGGCGCTACCTCCACGATGGTCCCCCTCTCTCGCACGGTTCCAGCCAACCCCCTGCCGAGTCTTTGTGTGCCAGTCCATCCATCCGTCCTGTTGTCAGTTTGGAATGCGGGACTTGTCTGCGTGTCGTGGAAGAGCGCTGGTCCTAGGGGACATGTTTTCGCCACCATTCCGAATTCCGGCCATTGTGTGCTCAGCCTGGGGCGGATCCAGAGGGGGGCTGCAGAGGGGCGCCGCCTCCCCCAGGCGCCCGGGTCGCGGGGCCGGGTCGTGTTTTGGCCTCCCCAAACCTCCCCAAACCTCCCCGGCTTGGGGAGGCCAAAGCACGGCTAAACCTCGCGACCCGGGCGCCTGGGGGAGGTTGCGCCCTTCTGCAGCCCCCCCCCTCTGGATCCTCCAGTGTCTCAGCGGAGGGACGGAGAGGGGTGCCGCACGGCCGCGTCGCCGGCGGGCGGCGCTCAGAACAGTGAACAGTGCTCAGGTTCCCTGTAAACGTCAGGAAGGACCTCACACACTTGTCTCCTGGACGCCGGTCAGTGTGCACACGCGCAAAACCTTCTTTTGCTGTACAGTGAGCACGATGCTCCACTGGGGGCGAGCGGTCGTGATGGCCCCCCGCAGGAAGGTTGCCCTCGAACAACCGGATTCAAGCATGACAGCACCATCGAGGACAGGATCCCATACAAGAGGTATGTGCATATATTGTTAATTTAACCCTCGCCCGTGTAGGGCCAAGATCAATGCGTGACCGTCTAGGAGGGGGGTTGGTACGACCACCCCCCCTTGGCATTTGGCCCCTAATTGAGCTATAGCTTCGATTAAAAAACAAGCGTATTGCTTGTGACGAGAGGAAGTCATTGACATCTGATTTTAAGGTCCTGGGTCATTAGGTGACCTCAAAGACAAAATGTTTAAATGTGTGAAAAATGAGAACTTATTGAGCTTAAATCGTAGAACATCTTAGAATGCTAAATAGACGCCATTTTTTAAATCAGCATCACAAAATGACCTAAAACTGCCAAATTAAAAAAGGTCATGTCAGGTCATCAGAGGTCAGCGACCTCGGTTGACCTTTGGCAACGCATGACCCCAGTGGAACACATTATCATGTAAATGGCCACCAGAATTGAAAATCAGCGTCAAAACTGCACTAGAAACGGACAGAAGACGAAAAAAGACATTTGAGGTCATCGGAGGTCAGTGACCTCCGTTGACCTCTGAAAATTTCAATCGTGATCGCAATCTCTGCAGAAGCTACAACTGTCACCTAGAAACACCTTTGCATATGCTCCTGAACAACAAACACTCGGGAATTGCACATGTTGTCAAGGATCGTTACTACGGGACGCCAGTTTCGCCAAACACGACCTTGAGAAACAGGTCAAAGGTCACTGTAATACAAGTTAGAAGTTCGAATTTTTTAGTGTATGTGTCAAATTGATGCAAAGTGGGGTACTGAAAGTGGCATTGCGATCGGTTGATATTTACTCGAGTTATTCTGGAAAAACCTAGTAGGGGTGGCATCCACCCCCCTACACTGGCGAGGGTTAAAAATTATATTTCCGTCCTGAAAGGGAATGCATTTTTTTGCAGTTGTATGAGCTTTAAACACGTTCAAGACACATAACAGGGACGTCAATGCTCATTTTGTTCATTGCTTCAGCAATTATTAGCGTTAGAACTGTGGCGTTTCGAGACTTTTATCAGATAACGAGTGGACTGATCAAGGATCATGGATATCAGGTCCTTTTTAACAGAGACTATCATGGGTGCCCAAACAGCAAGCCCAACCCAGCCGAAACCCATGAATACCAAGCCCAGACCCAGACCAGACCCATTCAAATTCATAATATTGATACCCATGCCCATTGGGGCCCATTTAAGATAAGGCAGATTAATTATTTTCACAAAATTTGCAGCATTAATATACCCTATGCATGTTGACTTTCATAATAGTTAACGAAGACATCATAATATTAGGCACCTGTGTGTTGCTGCTGATTTGAACTTATCGAACGAACACTTTGCGGTCAACATTATCATATTGTATCAGACCTAGGATCAGACATGGTTAAAAAATATTACTGCCCTATTACTTACCACGATTAATATAGCATGCGATGAGGAGAGCGATGGTATATGTGCTCAATTTAGCAGCTGAGATATAAGCTTCCGAAAAGCATTTGGCAGTCAGGTCGGTTTTGATCTTCAGCTATTAGAATATACTGATCGGTAGCGTTAAAACTACCTGCAGCGTGTATTTTCATCTTCCAGAGACGAGAAAACGGTTGTTCCAAGCCGAAAGTGAAGTGGAACATGGCGAACAACCCGACGAAGAAGAGCTCTCGTCAGACTCTGAATGCAAGTCGCCCACGCCAGAGGACGCAGGGAGCTTTCTACGATTGGAATTATCAGGTACAGTTGCCGGCAAAAGTATCGCTACCCCTGGCTGGCTCGCCTGACGAACACTGGAGCGGTAGGCTGTGCCGCGTCACACCTC